>PVKC010010484.1:7987-25794 GCA_004027635.1 Crocidura indochinensis | reverse complement strand
TGGGTTTGCACCATGATTTCCTATCAGTCCAGAGCCTTATCTTCAATATTTCCACATCTTTGCATATAAGGAACAGGGTCAAGGAGATAATTCAAAGGTCTCATGTACATGCTTTTTATGTAGAAATTAAGGATCTACCCCTTTGTACATTGGGAGCATTTCCTGAAAACTGCTAAGAGAAGTAATACTTGTTATTTTTCATTAATGTCTTTATTTAAACACCGTGATTACAAATATGATTGTAGTTGTATGATTTCAGTCATGTAAAGAGCACCCCCCTTCACCAGTGCAACATTCCTACCACCAATGTCCCAAATCTCCCTCCTCCCCACCACATCTTAAATAAAATTAAAGTTCTTCCTGTCATTTGTGGATTTAAGGAATTGGAATTCCTTAAATTCCAATTTAAGGCCCAGTTGTTAATGATATTTAAGAAAGAAGCACGCTATCATTCGTGATCAAAGATGTAGCTCAGAGGCCTTTCTTTGCTGGACCCTGTCCCACCTTCCGACAATAAAGGCCCTTCCCCCAATTTCCTGTTTCCCTAACCTCTTTTGGTATGCAAAAACACCCCTGGATTACAGGGCCTTCTCCCACCCTAGTGGGTGGGGTTCTGGATAATAAAGAAAAAAGTGCTGACTTTGGGGAAGAGAAAGAAGGCACGTGGGATAGGCAGGACAGAGAAAAAGACATGGCTTAGAAGTACAGGTCAGGCGGAGCTCAGTAAAGAAAGCAGATGGCAGAGAGACTTGTAACAGAGAAAAGCCATGAGGAATAAAGAAAGCTGACTCCAATGAATATCTTCTGACTGCTTAGTATTATTTCTCTACCACTACTACTCTGCTAGATCAGACCCGTCTGCTTGAGGAGTTAGAAACACAATGCCAGGGAAGCCTCACCCAACACATGGACTTTATAGTTTACATTTTTATTCTACATCACCCAATGCACCACGCGCACACACACATACACACACACACACACACACACACACACACACACACACACACACACACACACACACACCAGGGTTTCTTATTTAACAGGCTTTGCATTTCTAACAAGTTCTAATTGATGCTGACACTATGATCCTAGAACCATATATTGAGAAGCTACTGATGAATTAGATCAATGGAAAGTTCATATTATAAAGTGACTCACACTTTGAAAATTGACCCTTTAATATTTTGAACCCAATGAAAATGTTCTAATCCTTTTGCAAGTCTATCCCTCCAAATCCTAAATATCCTGTAAGAGTTGATGTGATCCTATACATCTTGTGAGAGTCAAATGTAGCATCTTCTGTCAGAAGTTTCCACCATTTGTCTTCCCAAAATTGAAGAACACTGAGCTCCCATGACATCTTATCAGTTTATTTATTGGTTTTTCACCAGTACTATTATAGTTAATGGTTTGTAGAGGTCATGCTTGTAGTGGTACCTTTGCATGCTTACTTATAATTGCCTAGTGCAAAGTCATCAGTATGCATGTAGTAAATGAAAATATTAAATCTTCAAAGACATTTAGCCACATTTATTTTATTTTTCTTATATTCCCAACAGATTCATGAGATAATGTAACAGTATTTTCCCCTGGTCTCTATAAAAATGAAAGAGGGTATGTACTTAGGACTGTAAATGACATACCAAAGAAAAATAACTATGCCATCATAGATCTCTAAACAGGATTTGCATATTCATATCAGATAATGATACATTAAGCAGATTTTACAAAACAACCTCCTTACAACAACAGTGTGAGGGAAAACAATATGATGTAAAACTAGAGATATTGATGAGTCATTTATACTTCCAATATTCATTGGATAGAACACTAAAAGCTAGAGAGAGGACCACATTGAAGGGCCCTTGGGAAGAGTTAGGATTCTTGTTGAGGAAGAAATCGCTCTGCAGTGTACGGACAGAAAGGAAACTGCTTTACCATCTTCCCTACCCTATTCTTTGATCCATCCCTACCATGTTAGCTATCTCAGACTAAAATTCCTAGTGAAAGAAGTTTCTCCTGAGGCTCCTGTATATGGATTCCAGCATTATAAAGAGGACAGAGTGTAGGGTCAAACTGGAGGAGACTGGAGGTCAATGGGAAATAACCCTACTTAGATTCTAGCATCTGATTCCTTGGCATGTTTCTCCACACCTCATTGCTTCAAAAGACTCATAAATCTTCCTGTTAAAAATGCCTATTGTGTGTAATGTAGTTTATTGATAAAGATAGGACAGTTTAATTAAGTTTTAGTTGGAATAGTTTTTGAAAAAAAAATGCTCATTTTAGAATTCACACTTTCAAACAAACTTTCTGCTTTATGGGTATTCACTTTTTTTCTTAAAAAAAAAAGGCAACAAACCATAACACTGAAAGCTTTGTTTCATGCTAGCTTATTACAAGCTGCCTCACTGAGCAGATTGTAGGTTTATACTCCATGGTAGAATTTAACATGCACTGGGATAATGATAGAAAAATGAAATGAATTTCAACAAATAATCAAGGATGCCGTTTCAAAAAGACTGGTGAAATCTTAGTACAATAATTTTTTTTCTAAGTCATGTATATTTTATGAGTCTGAAAAAACTGATTCCAATAAGTCTTTGGGCTATGGAAGCAGAAAAGGAACACGATGTAATGTAGCATAGCATAATATATGAAGCAATCATTCAAATATAGCTTGCAGTACATACGTCAATAAACTTCCACTGTATGAAAATCAGTGAAGTATAGGAGATATTCAAACAGAAGATGTTTATTCAATGCATTGTAAAACAAAATCCATTCTTCTTCAGCTTGCAAATTGCCTGAGAGTTATTACCAATTTATCATGAAAAATCAACTACCAGTATGATAAAAGCAAGGAACACAGAATAAGTTCTCATCTTGTACTTTGAACCCTAATTAGATAGCACAAGAATCTAAATATATCAAGCATGCATGCCCCATAGGGCAGGATCTTACAGTAACTTTGTTATTGCTAAGAATTTGCCCCATTATTTTGGGGCTGTTTCACCTTGAGTCCTAGGCAAACAATAAGCAAAACTAAAATATGAACTTAGGAGTCCCCTTCAGACATGGAGCTTGCAGACACAGTTGTGTCTCTAACTTCTCTGGGCCAGCAGCCTGCTCAGTTCCAAAGTCAAAGAGCTCAATCCTGGTGTGCATTGATTGATAGAATTCTCTTTGAACCTGACTTTGACAACTAAGCTGACTAAGATATTCTGTGAAGAATACTAGACTAGAGAATATTTTTTTTGGACTAGGGAATTTTGAGGTGGAAGAAGGAACAGCTTGAAACATGGCAGTTATTTAAATTTTTTATGGCCATAAAACCACAAACTCAGTAATTGGAAATTATGGTCTCTGTAAGGCTTGCTGGGAATAAAAGAAATCAGACAGACATTATATATATATATATATATATATATATATATATATATATATATATAATAAAAAATCAGGTAGGCAATATCAATCAACCCCAACCAGAAGAGCCCATTCAAATTGAAGATAATCTGATGTCTGATGTCTGTCCATACCATAAATCACAAGTACTTGACTAAATGGGAACAAGAGGATGTCAGCCCATACCATGAGTGATCAGGTCTGTCACAAAAATCCACCTGAGAGAAGATGGAAACATTTTAAGCTAAGGATGCATGCATCATGATATACTATACTATACTATTGCTCTTTTCAATAGATATATATACTATATATTCCTACTGTAGACTACTGGTAGGTGCTATTCTGGTAACCTCTGCAGAGACTATCAGACCTTACATGACAGGGTCTCCCTATATAGATGCCAGTTGTCTCTGCCTCTGGCTTTTCTATCTTACCACCTCTCAATATTTCCATTTCTGTGAATCAGATATCCATTACTCAAAAAGTATATCAATGTGATTGCAAACTAACTTGACAAAAGGTCTTAATTGATTTGGAACCGTAATTGCACAGGCAAAATCTCTTCACCATGACCTTATAGCAAGACCTGATCAAGGGAGTGCTAACCTTTCATGATCCTTGTTAGCACTAGGTAGAGGTAACATAGGACCATATAGAGATCCATGATCTTGGGGGTCATTATATAATTGCATTTGCTAGTTCCCCCAAAATTATTTCTCCAATTCACTTACTTTTCAAAAGCAGGAGCTTTAATTCTACTTCCTTGAATAGGATTTATACAATGGTCCCATTATTTTCCATATACTTTTGATATGACTAGGACAGCTCTTGAATCCCTTCTAGAGACTTCATTTTACAGATCCTTTATCACTTTAATCCAATATAGTGTATATTCAGTTCTGAAAGGTTGATTGCATATATTTGAAGCTGGAACTTTTATGTATATTTTTTCAAAGTTTGGAAATCACATTCATATGATATGCCTTTTGAATTCATATCCAGATAGATACTACAGATTTTAAGGCATACCTTTTGTGTGTGGCTAACCTAGGTTCTATCCCTGATACTCCAGATGTTCCCCCAGGTTCTTCCAAGAATAAATACTGAGAGCAGAGCCAGAAGTAAGTTGGATATTGCCCAATTCTCCCATTATACCCCCCACTTAAAAGAAATCACATGTATGTTTTGTTGGATAACAAAAATCTGAGGTATACAGGGCAAAAATTAAATGTATTACTTTTCAAATAATGTATTTTAAAAATAAAATTATCTTTGGATTTATACTTTTAATTATCTATTTCATGAAACTTGGAATATCCAAACAAATAATGTCTTAAAAATGATTTTTCTTATAAATTATTCATGTCTTCTATTGTATTTTTATTCTTTCTCAGAATATTTCTTATATTGCAGAATCATAATTTTTGTTTACTTATAAAACCCCCACTGTTTTATGAATACTACACAAATTATTAGCACTTTTTAACTGAAGAAAACAGCTGTGGGGGGTGGTACACTCAAATGGACCTTGTGAAGAACCAATATAGAAGAGATTGTTCCCATATGTAAATATATTTCCTCAGCTTTATTGCCCCAGACATATTTTAAAGTCAAAATATTCAAGTATTTAGAATTGTTTAATGTGGCAGAACTAATGCAAGAGAGGAAAGAAATATAGATATGTAGGTTTTAGGGGCGGAAATCAATAAAAAAAAGTTGTATAGCTAACTATTCACTTCAGAAGATCCTAAGCCAGATGATGATATCCACTGGTAGACACAGGCTCTTTTTTTCTCTGCAAGTCAGTTAATAATTTACCAAGCAGGGCTACAGGCAGGGATGCTGAGTGAGATACCAGAGAAATATGACCTTGTCTTACCTCCTGTGAATTAACACCTTAAGAATGTTGAGTCCAGAAGTCATTAGCCATGAAGAAAAATAGCAAATTCAAGATGTAATTTTGGGCCAAAGGAAAGGCATCATCCTTCACAGAGAGAAAAAGATGGGCATCTTATCTGATGAGAATGAGAGACTATTTGCATCCATTTCTCAAAACACATTGGTTTGTTGAAATACTAAACTCTTGTGATGGTATTAGGAACTGAGGACATTAAGGACAATTAAGATTAGATTATACCATTAGGAATGATACCAGCAATCTTATAAAAGCTAATATAGGGGACTGTAAACATAATACAAAGGTGGTTGCCTTATACATGACCAACTTGGATTCAATCATATATGTACCCCTAGCTATTTCATGAATAATCCTTTAGCACAGTCAGGAGTATACCCTAAGTACTGCCATATAATCTCCAAGCAAATCAAAACCCCCTATGAAAGCTCTGATAAGAAGTCCCAGCTTTTTCTACAATGGGAGGGATACAACAAAAAGTCAATGAGGGGGCCGGGCGGTGGCGCTGGAGATAAGGTGTCTGCGCTAACCTAGGACTGAGCGTGGTTCGATCCCCCGGCTCCCCATATGGTCCCTTGTGCCTGCCAGGAGCGACTTCTGAGCGAATAGCCAGGAGTAACCCCTGAGCATCACCAGGTGTGGCCCAAAAACCAAAAAAGAAAAAAATAAAAGTCAATGATATGCAGCAAGTGGGTCCTCCTAGATTGATTTATATCTGTGACTTAAGGATGTCCTTTTCTAGGTGTGGGGACACAAAACCAATTCATACCTGAGTTTTATTTGAAAAGCCATGCTCAGAAAATAAAGAAAATAAATAACCCCATGTAGTTTTAAGGGATGATCTTAGGAAAACTAAGAAATAATAGGAGCTAATAGCATACCAGGGAATGGTTTCTGATCCAATAGTTCTAATTTGTCATTATTATTTTGTCCCTTAGAACAACTTAAAATGTATTACTAAATTAAATATACTTGTAAATAAAAATAATAAATAAGTTATGTAAATAAAGTATCTATTTTCATTAAATCTTTAGAGTTTTGGAGGTCAGAAGGATAGTAAAATGATTATGGATCTATTATACATTTTATGTGGCCAGATTCAGTTTCCAGCACCATCAGGAGTGACTTCTGAACACAGGATCAGGAATATCCTCTGAAGATTGTCAAGTGAATGCTCAAAGTCTAAGAATTTTGATTAGATAAAAATCCAAGAACTCTTAATATCTCTGCATAATATGACTCAATAATGTGAATATTTAGAATTAACCATAAAATGGTCAATGGACTGAGTACATGCTTTTCCTGCATAAAAAAATCATGGGTTCAATACCTAGTACTGCATTGTCTTCCGAGCACTATCAAAAACCCTCAGTACCAGAAATCCCTGGTCTCTGCTGGATGTGATTTATAAATAAAAACACAATTTTTTGTTTTGTACATTTTTAATTAAAAATATGTCTCTCTTCTTTTCTAGTCATCAAGTATACATAAAAGAATTGTTTTTCTTCTGAAATCATAAGATAGTCAATTAAACTCAAATTTAATTTTTAATCAACATTTAACATAAAGGTAGTCTGCAAGACATTGAGTGACATACTAATGATAAGTAATAAAATATACAAAGTTCATTTAACAATTCATTTTTAAACCTGATGTTTAAAACAGCTAATCAGATAGAAAGTTAGACAAAAGTACCATTATATTGTACTATTGAATTTATTATTCTCTAGAAATTATTCTCTCTTGGAGTGGCATTTTCTCTTTAAGAAATAACTCAAGGTTAGTTATGTTCTAATGATTATCCAAGAAGAGTGCAGGTAAAGGTTTAGCTTAATATCTACTATTAAAATGAATATTTGTTTCCATATTTTGGCTCCATATTCAAAAGACAACTATTTCTCTTTAAATTACATCATGAATTGTACGGAATTATTCATGCGTGTAATTAAGATGGCTTCCAGTAAGACACAACTTGTGCTAAATGATTAAATTTTGGTGGAAAGCGTGAGAACTGGAAATATACTGACCCCGGTCTCACCTGAAAAAACACCTGACCCTATAATCCCCTCTTAAGTGATTGAGCCATCCTTGTCAAACAACAATGGAAAATTCCACAGGGTGGTAGTGCCCATGTGATACAAACAGTTGCAGATGAAAACTAGGAAAACTCCAATTAAAATTACATAGAAGTTATTTAGAAGCAGTACTAATACAATTTTCAGGATAAGGAAAGACTGAACTAACCATATCGTCAAAGTGTGGAGGATCATGGTCACTGTCCAGGAATGGAAGTGCTGTTGTTTCTTTATCATTGCCAATTGTGTTATGTATTATGTGTTATGTGGTTAAAGTTGACTCACTAATAGTTGATGTTAAATTACTCTTTTCTCCTATTTAGTTCCCTAAAATTTCTACATATGGTTGCCAAACTTGATCTTTTCTCCTGAGAAATTAACACAGAGATGGAAAAATAAAGTATATTATAAAAGAAAAGAAATTAAGCAAAAATGTTTTTTTTTCTATTCATGAACAGCAAATTGATATAAGGAAATATAATCATAAAGAAGGTACCATCTAAAATAATGTTCAGTACTTTAATCTTTTAACAGTAAATTAAACTTATTTATTTATTTTGTTTGTTGGAAGGTTATACCTGGCAATGCTAAGGGTTTACTCCTGGCTCTGCACTTAGGACTCATTCCAGAAAGTGCTTAGAGAATGATATGGGATCAGACTCAAATTGGCCATGTGAACTTTACCCACTGTGCTTTGTCTCTGGTCTCCTTATTTATTTTAATTGAGTTAATTGATTGTATCTTTGGGTTTTGGTTCAAGCTCTGGTGCTCAGGAATTTCTCCTGGTCCTCTCTTCAGAAATCGCTCCTGATTGATGCTCAGGAGACCATGTGCTTTACTGAAGACTGAACCCAGGTAAGCTATTGACCAGTCAAAACCACCTTACTATACCATATCTCCTGCCTCAACAATATTTTTTTAACTTTGAAATGCAATTTTTGTCTTTTCCCCCTTTCCTTTGTTGTGGTTCCTATTCTTGCACTGAATAAGGTGTGGGTTCTCACATTTAGTTGTAGCGCTCACACACAGTTCCAAGAACTACTAGCAAATGACAATGCATGGAGGATCTTAATTGGCTTGTGGGGCAAAACATGGAGCAAATCTTCAGCTTCAGCCTGCAAAAATGGTTCCAAGATGGATGCCTTTTAAGGCCAAAGTAACTCTGGATGCCTCTTAAGGCCAAAGTAGCTCTGAGTTTCAATGGTCTATCATATTTATTATGTTTATTTTTAATCTGTTTCAATAGTACTAAATCATTTCTTTATAGATTTATTTTGAATACATCAATCCCACCAGCAAGGTGTCAATATTACTCTACCATGATTTCATGAGTGCCCACCCCAGGATTCCAAATAATTACTTTAGTTCGATTGATATTATCTCATGGTTTGTTTCAATTGGAGATGACCTAATAACATTTCTTATTTGTGTAATATAATGAAACATGATAATGAGCATGATTCTCTGCTAGTTGTCTTTTACATTCTGAATCCCTCCATTCAGATAAGCATTCTGCAAGATTTCATCTTTTCTCATAGCCAAATAATAATTTATTGTGAACAGAGATTGAAATTTTTAAGCCATTCATCTTTTGTTGGGCCCTAGAGTTATTTTCAGATCTTGACTATTGTGAATAATGATATGAATAGGCATAGATAAAAGTTCATAATAAATGTGCGTAAATCCTTTCAGATTAATGTTTTTATGTTCTTAGGTTAGATGTTCAGGAGTAGAATTGTTGGGTACTACAAAAGTTCTATTTTCTAATGTTTCTGGAAGTCTCAAGGTAAAGGCCCACTTTCTATTGCTAAATTCTCTGTTCAATGTTTAAAATAATTTCTACTGCTGAGCAGAAGATACATTTTTCTTTAAATCAGGTCAGGTGACACTGCACTATTTTGATTTTTGTCTGACTTCCCTTTTACATTCTGTGTTTCATTATAGCAAGAAGAATAACAGGTTGGAGATTTAGGGTAAGTGGTAAGACATCTGCCTTGCCCCAGCTAGTCTAGGACAGACCGCGGTTGGATCCCCATGGCATCCCATAAGGTCCTCCAAGCCAGGAGCGATTTCTGAGTGCATATCCAGGAATAAATCCTGAGTGCCATAGGGTGTGACATAAAAAAATGAATATCTATTTTTTTCATCATGAGTAACATGCAACTATACTCAGTATATATACTTATATACAATTCCTATACTATAAAGTTTAAAATTCCATGGAATTAAATTATGTATACACAAATATGCATAAATTTAATTACATGCAGGTTTTTTCCTGTAAGTAGTACATAGTAATATAAGTAGTACATTATGTATTTGTACACTACATATTGTAAGTAGTACAATACTATGTAGGGTACTCATATTAATATATACTGATAGTGATTACCAGATTAAAATGATCTTCTCTATGTCATGCCTCTGATAGCTGGGAGAGAATTGTGTGATAACTGCTTTTCCCCATGATGCATTTCCTCACACTTCCCCACACAGAGACTCATCTGCCACTTCCGCCCACCCAGCCAGCCTTGAGGAATCTTTTTGCTGCCGCTTATCCCTGTCAGCTTGACGTCTTTCTGTTCAATCACATTTTTAGCATTGTCTGCAAACTTGGAAATGACACGGCACACCCCCTCTTCCGGATTAATAAGCAAAAGAAGAAATAAAATTCATCTTAGCATGATTCTGTAAAACATTCATTTATTCTTAAATATTTTTAAAGAAACTTATTTTTAATGACCATGTTAGATTTTTTCAGCAGTCTCATGGTAAATTAAATTTGAGTAATTTTAGAATAAGATGTTTGTTAAAATACTTGCAAAGGAAAAATGAAACTACAGAGTTTCAAAATATTGGATCTGAAAAACGTAATAGATGAAAAGAAGTTCTTGAAGTAATACTATAATGGCCTATGATTAGATTAAAGAACACTGTTGAAGACAGAGATAGGCTGGGGACAGAGAAGGGGACAGAGCTGGAAATTGGTATAGAGAAGAAAAGTGGTAGGGAGAAAAACAGAAGTAGAGGGATACAGAGAGACAGAGGCAGGTAAAAAGTAGAAAGAGGTTAGGAGAGAAGAAAGGTGAGAAGGTGAGAAGGGAGACACATAAAGACACACATACAAAAGAGAAAGACAGAGACAAAGACAGAGAGAAAAGCTGCCTTCAGCTGCCTGCACCCCACAGATCTCACCCTCCCCTCCCTCAACTTGACTCCACCTAATGTCCAGGCTGCTAAAACCAGTTGCTTCTCCTCTTCCTCTTCTCCTCCTTTCCCTCCTCCTCCTCTGTTGTATCACTGGTAGAAAACCAGAGTCCATTATAAGGCCTTCCTGGAAGTCTTCCATTTGCTATGATAATAGTTATTTTCTGCACAAATACCTCCTTCTTTAGGCAGAATATTGGATACTGTTATCCTCCTAAGAAGCAACCATCACTTGTTTGATACTTTCCAAGCTCAGATTTTAAAAAGACTTCCCCCTTTACCCCATTCAATCTCTATCTTACACCTAACTTAGGGAACTGATATTTGAGTCTAAATCAATAGTTTACCTAAAGTTATGGCTTGTGAGCCTGGACTTACTATTGAAGCTTCTCAGAACATTAATTATTCAGCATACCCCTGGGAATCCTTTAAAGTGAACAGAAGGTGGCCACAGATATCCTACATATACACATTGCACTTGAGGTTCTTTTTTTTTTGGGTGTTTGGTTTTTGGGTCACATCCTGGCAGTGCTCAGGGGCTACTCCTGGCTCTAAGCTCAGAAATCACCCCCAGCAGGCTCGGGGGACCATATGAGATGCCAAGATTTGAACCACTATCCTTCTGCATGCAAGGCAAATGCCTTACCTCCATACTATCTCTCCAGCCCCTGCACTTGAGGTTCTAATGCCTCCAAGAGGTGGTGTCATTCACCTTGGGAAATACTCAACTAGGGCACTAGTGGTATGAACTAGGAATTTCATCCATAATCCACTCACCTGTCCTGTGACATCTGCTAACAACATCCTTCTCTGGAGGTCCTAATTCAAATGCATAGACTGCGTGTATTTCAAATATAAATGACATTAATCTAGCTCTTTCAGAAAATCAGTCTTGCAATACCCCATTACATGTTGGATTTATACAGAACAAAGGCCTTTGAAATTCTTTATGACTAGAGATTTTAACCGGGAGCCACAAAACCACTAACTTAACCACCTTTAATTTGTGGTTTGTTTCTGTTTAATTTTCTGAATTTTCTACTCTCGGGAGCTTTCTGGATGAAGATTCTTGAACTATATACAACCTTGAATACATAACTGTTGGAAATTAAAGATGGCTGCTTTTTTTTGAGCCAGGAAATGCATGTGAAATTTTACCTTCCTAAAACAGTTTTGTAAATCGACCCAGTTATCAGATTGTACTATAAATAAAATTCATAAACTCAGTTTGTTCATCTTTTTTTGGGATGGGTCACACCTGGCAGTGCTCAGGGGTTACTCCTAGATCTATGCTCAGAAATCACTCCTGGCAGGCTCGGGGAACTATATGGAATGCTGGGATTCAAACTACGGTCCTTCTGCATGCAAGGCAAACACCATACCTCCATGCTATCTCCCTGGACAAAGTTTGTTCATCTTTAAAATGAGTTTAATGACGTCTTCAGACTTTTGTGCCAGTTTTTGATACATTATGGTTGACACAATTTGCCTGTTCTGAAATTGCCCTCATAGTGAGGTTCTAAGGAATGACTGCAAGTACACTCAACCCTCCCTGTATGCTGGCAGTACATTCATCTAAAGAAATCAACCAACTGTGAACCCAAAACATGCACTAGAAAGGTTGTATCTGACCTGATATGTACACATTTTTCATCATTATTCCCTACATAATGTAAAATAACAACTATTTTATAATGTTTATACTGCATTTGATATTATGGGTTTTTTTTAAATATGATTTTAATTATATGGGAACTGCATAGATTATACAACTATGAGGTGTTTTTAAATAAGAGACTTGAACATTAATTAGTGCTATCTAGGAGAGTCCTGGAACCAGTCCTCTTTTTATACTACTGTATGTCAACAAGAAGCTGCACATACTATCTTTAAAATATCATTACCACCAATAAGAAAATACATTGGGCTAGCAAAGGGTAGATAATGGTAAATTAACGATGCAGATAATGCAATTGCCCTCAGGATGTGAGTAAAGAGTGGTAGAGTAAGAGCTCTAGTGGCCAATTGTCTGGCATCAGAGCTTGATCTCACTTACTGTATGGCTCCAAAAAGAAAAAAAGTGTTTCACACTAAACACCTTAGTTTCTACACCTGTAAAATGACTCTAGCAACCACCATGATATCACATGAATCAGGACAATGACTATTTGTGCAAGTGACTCTGAAGAGTGGTTAGCACCTGATAGATGCTATATACATGATTTTACATAAATCAAAAGCAGAAGCTATAGGGAAGATTATAAATGTATTTTGCATAACTGCAGTGCAATCTATCATAAAAGAAAGTGTTTTAAGTGCTACCAAAGTAAAAGAAAAAGGGTAAGGAACAGGATTAAACAAGTCTCCTCAGTCTCATTATGAGGCATCTCTCAATAGTGGTGTCCCTACATGACAGGTCATATCAGGACAGCCATAAGGGCCCAAGAAAGGGGAGAGGAGAAAAAAGAGGTATCAAGGGCAGGTTATTCATGCAAAATTGGGGATCTGACTGCCTCCTTGCTTCTCCTTTAATGACAGACTCTATTTGAATTTTTTGTTCTGAAACTTGAATTCAACAGGGAATGTTTGCTTGATTTGTGTTTCCTCTAAAAGAGAATTTGACTGAAGATAATGCTGGCATACCCCAAAGCTGCATGTCTGCAAATATCTGCCAGTTCTATTCTTGAATATTGACATATGTCCACATTCTACAGAGGGATGCTTTTGGGATCTGATTAGAAAGAAATGAAATCTAAGATGTGACCTAGGATGTCCTAGTACCCTGGAGCTAACAGTGCTTAGTTCTTATGCAAAGTAACCCAGTGGGACACAGGTATCAAATTACTTCTTCCAGATGTGCCCTTGCAAGCCCGGGTTTCCATTGCAGCCTGGTTATGTAGTTTCCTTCATTAGTTGCCAAGTTCAAAAACAAAACAAAATAAAACAAAGCAAATAATAAACAAATAAAATAAAAACAAATTAAAAAGATAAATTTTGTGCTTGCTTAGATCAATCCACAGGTAGATTTGGACACAAATTCCTGTCTTGTATACTCGTTCCTTAAACAAGGGCTTTCTTGATTGGAAAAGTGATGATTTTATTTCATTTTATTTTTAGAAAAAAAAAGTCACTGAGCACTGGATGCTGAGGACAGCTGGAGTGCGTGGGACGTGGGACGCTATTTTTTCCTCGCTGCTTTAGGAACCAAACAGATGGGTGGCTACTTGATTATATCAGGGGCCATGCATGGTGCCTTCCAGCTGTTGGTCACATGACCACATTTACTATGGCAAAGAGGAGAATTTCCCTTCTGTTTTCCATTTTGCTTTTGGTCCTCAGAATCCTGAATTTGTGTCCTGGACTGCTGAAAACACATCTGTCTTGTTCTCTCTGCATATTCAGCCACTATGATCCATAGGAAAATCATTCCCAAGCACCTTTGTACAATATGCCTAGGGACTTTGCAGGATTCACTTATCTTAATCAGACTCTGGATATTTAAAATAAAATCATTCAAAAAAATAAAGGCAAAAGAAGAAAATATTATAGCAGTGATCAGGTAGCTAACCAGAGCATTATGTTTTTTTTTCTTATTTTGTGATATTTGTCATAGCCAACATTAAAGTTTAAAATTAAACTAAAATAAGTTGAACAGGGTCCTCTCTTTCCAGGAAAGACAACACAGAAGTCTTGGGAATTTGGTCAATTGAAAAATATTAAATTATTTCATTATTTTTCTTATTACAAGAAATCTCAGATATTTAAGATCCATCTAGACTACCACAAAGAAGAAAGTGTTGCTATAGTCATATAAGATATTTTTCATTTCTCAGTACAATATAAAAATGTTTCTTACACTGGAGCCAAGTAAACAGCTCAGAAGGCCCCGAGTTTGATTCTGCTTCACCACGTGAATCCCTGAACACACTGGGTAAGGACCGTGTGCCCTGAGCAGAGAACCATTAAGTTTGCACAGGTAATATGAGTATTGACAGGACTGGACTGGTCTCTAGGCCCCCTCAGCATAGTTTGAGGGGCTTTCCACAAAATAACTTACCTTTGTGCAACATGGTAGCCTATTAAGTGTACAGTGGTAATAAACATAAAGCACATTATTTACCTTAGAAAATGGTAACCATGATCTAAATTGTTAGTAAAGCGGTGCTGATAGATATATCAGACATAGAGTTGTCAAGAAAACCTTCCATTTGTTAAAAAAAAAAAATGCCAACAAGCTAGACACAATGAAGAGGGCTTTCCTGGAGATGTTTTCTGATATATGATTTAACAAGTGATGAAAAGATAACACTTTAAATGCACAAAAATGCTTTTTTCTTTGCAAAAGTCTCTAATCATGGCACAAATGTGATCTCACTTACCCTTGGCCATACACTAAGTTCTGAGGCCTGGTTTGTTCTCTCAATGTCTATGATCACAAATAGACACAACAGATCACAGCTGATAAGCTATAAAGTGTTTTCTGTCAATAGAAACATTTTCCGGACTGACTCCTCCCTTAACCCTTCTTCCAGGTTTTGGCATCAGCTGCTGTAGGAGTTCAAACTTCCAACTCCCAGGACAGGTTTGTAGTGCCTTCCATTCCATCCTGAGTCTCCATTTTTGCCATATAGTTCTAGGCAGATCAGACCTAGTACTTTTCCCTTTTAGAAAATAGACAGCAGCAAACCAAGAAGAGCAAACCAATGACCTATTTTGCACTATTTCTATCATACTTAGGTAACTTCCTTTGTCTAGATTAATAAATAACCTCTAAAACAGATATACCTCTAACCATCTCTTATTCAAATAGTTCAATAGACCAATTTTTTAAACACCCTGAAACTCCTCATTCCAACTCATCAAATGCAAAAAAATAAGGAAACTAAAGAAGACACATGCAACTGGGGATATGGAGAGAAAGCTTAGCAAATTTCCAAGTCTACCAAAATGCATAAACCTTATAGATGAGGACCCATAATAGGCATGTAATGTCTTAGCAGTACAAATCAAAGAATCACTAGCCTGCAAAAAGTGAAATATCTGTAGATGGACAATTCAAAGAAGAACTCTATCAAAAGATGAGAGAATCCATACACATGGAGCTAAGGGAACTAAATAGCATGTTAGCAATAACATTGTTCAGAATGATGACAATAAATAGGTCATGGTCAGTACTTTCCCAGTAAGTTCTACAGCTCATTATGTTCAGTTGAAATGAGGTTATTATCTTTTTACAAACCTCAAATTCTTTGTGTGGATCAGAAGAAAATGTTTGTGAGAAGGTACCTTGCCAATAAGAAAAATGTATGTGCATTTTATTAATATCATTAGTAGAGTGGTTTGAAGTTGACATACTCTAAGATATCTGATGCTTCTATAGTCAACCTCTATCAAACAATTATTCATTGTGCCCCCCCCATTGCATTCCTACCTGTAAAAACAAGGTCACTGTACATCACATGCCCTTTGGAAGGTCTTTCAAATGTTTTTTTTAACAAATCTTATTATCTCAATTACATATCACACTGTTTCTGAGAAATATATGATACCCCTTTGCTAAGTACTTACCTTATATAGGGAATTGAATTTATGCTGTTAACCATACAGATCAGTGTGTTCTGATATTCTGGTCCAACCTCCATAGATTACATTAGGCAACTTTCTCTTCCTGGCCATGTAGATTTTATCTTTGGCTTCTCTGGAGTCCCCAGAGGAAGGAAGCTTGAAGCCAGTTTGGAGTTTTGTAGAAACTTCTCCAGTGCAAGGCAGGTACTCTAGGGTGGGGGCAGACTTGATTTTACAAGTACATCTGTTCTGTTTATTTTTGCTTCTTTGCAGTATTATCAACTTCTGCTCCATATGGATGATCCATATTGTGCCTTGGTGAAATGATACCACATTATGCTTTTATGCCTTTATCATCAAACACTACTCATGAAAAAATCACCAGGTTTGCCTAGGTTCATCTGTTCAATTTATTTTTCCCAAACTTTATTTTGAATAAAACACCTACGGTAAATGTGATTTATGTAAATGAATAAAACAAAACTGTTATATAAGCTTTTTTGACATCATTCCGTCCCGTTCTGTCAGGGTGCCACTATACAAAATCTTCTGGCAGCATGTTTCCCATAGGATTAGATTATTTCTAAAATCGCAGAGCCAAAGAGATAAAACTATAATATACTTTCAAATGCTTTAATTTAATTTTTTTCTCTCCTCTCCCCAAGCTTCCCATATGGAGGAACTCCAATATTTTAAAAGAAGCTTTTACTTATGAGAATCTTACTGCACTATTCCAAGTGCCTGTAGCTACTCCTCTTTCTCATATGCTCTGCATTTCTCTATTTTTCTCACACCTCGCTCCCTGATATTATTTAAAGAATGGCAATCCATCTTTCCTTCCCACCCCCTCTTCTTCTTTATTGTTATATTTTCTTGCTTTCGATTCCCTGGGACCTTGAATAGAAGGATTTTTATTCTCTCTGAGCCTGTGTTGGGGGCCAACTCCTATGCCCTGAATGTGCACACATTATCTTTCTTATTGCACACAGTGTACACCTCTGGGAGGTCTTCTTATCTCCACCAGGCAGATGAGACAGGAAGATGCAGGGAGCTTGCAATAGGGCCTGCCCAGCTCAAGGGCATACCGCTAGACTAACAACTACACCACTGAGCCTGAGCATGCCTAGTAATCTGGGAGGATAGATGTCTTTGCACTTGTTATCCTGAGGACACGAACAGTCACCTTGTACTACTGATGCCTTGGGAAGCACACCATGTCTCCTGCTAGGGGAGCCACTTAGCACATGTGTACCTGGAAGAACAAGAGAAAGCTGAATCCCAGGAGAGATTCATGACCTTTCTAGAGTACATAACTAGCACATGGATATGAATGAGATTTGCTTCTCTTTCTAGCATGTATTTTCTATAATCTAACCTCAATGGAAGATCAATATATCTCCTTTAAAGAAGCAAGCTATTCATTAAAAAATAATTTAGAAAGTAGTTTTAAAGCAAATAAATTGAATAAAATTAACAAACATTTACCTTTGTGGTAAACTCTTACTAAGTAATGTATATTACTAAAACATATGTCAAGCTATTATGAGAACATAAAAATAAAAAAATGAAATTCTTTGTCTTATAAACAAATACAAAGTAGTTTAGGTACCTGTGTGTTTGCATCCATAGTT
>PVKC010010483.1:0-25645 GCA_004027635.1 Crocidura indochinensis | reverse complement strand
TTTTTTGACTCCTAGTACACAGTTAATGAATTCAGGTAATATAATTTCTTCTAACCCTGCTTTCCTGAATCTTTTTATTTATTGGGAGTTGGGATTATCTCAGTCTCTAGACCTTTCTATACTGGCCTCAGAGAACTGTTAATGTGATTGAAAATAGTGATTGAAAATATGGTGGAGGATATCTGCTTTGAGGGCTTCTGGGGACATCAGGCAGTCTCTGTTCTCTTTGAGAACAGAACCCTTATTACTGCTAATTCCCTGCACAGCAGACTGCCTTTTCCTTCTGCATTTGCATTCTACATTTCTTGAATCAACAACATCTTCCCATACCTTTGGTCTCCCACTGTCAACCTCTCTTTGGGTCCCTGAATGGGGTTGTTTGGGCCTATATTCTGCATCTTTGACAGTCTAGCTTCCTCTCAGGTTTTACTTCATGTATTACCTCACTGTGGGTATCAGAAATATCAGTTGAGTTCCCAACATCAGCAGATTTCCACCCTCCCTCCAAAAAATAAAAAGGCAATCAAATAGTACATTAAGTCTGCGTTTTTTTTAATACTCTCCCTATTTTATGGGAGGATGCTACTATTACTTCTTTTTGTTGTAGTTGTTGTTTGGGGGCACACCCGGTGACCCTCAGGGGTTAATCCTGGCTATGCGCTCAGAAATCACTCTTGGCTTAGGGAACCCTATGGGACACCAGGGATCTAACCTTGGTCCGTCCTAGGTTAGCATGAGCAAGACAAATGCCCTACTGCTTGCACCACTGCTCCAGCTCCAACTACTCTTACTACTTGCTCTGACTTCCTACTATGAGGAAAGGGGCAGAGATGACTTTGCTGCACTCAAATACTATCTTTCTCTAAATACCACTCTCCAGTTATTGTTCACTAATGTGAAGACTTTATGTCAGAGCATTGGACAAGGACAGGTACACAGAGAATCAATTCTATCTTAATTCAATCCATCAAGTTTTCAAATATGACATCCTATTCTCTGTCTCAGCAGCTGAAAGAGAAATTGCTGATTCCAGCAATTTGTGTTTTGAATCAAATAGTGACTCTAATTGTTAAGTCTAAACAGAGATATTCTATGTGTGATGAACAAAAATGTATGTGTCCTATTTGATATCCTGGCTTTCATTCCACATATCTCCACCTCCAATCCTAAGTGGCTTGAAAGCAGCAGTTATGATAGTAAGCCCATGATTTCTCAGCTTCAAAGTCACTTGGGGTCAGTTCAGTCACAGAAAGGACAGGGTCAGAGCATCACAAAGATCATAAGATAAAGCCTCCATGGAAAGTATCCTGCTCTCCAGAGTGAGTTAGCTGTAGATGTGGGTACTGGGAACTCTGGGAAACTGCCTAGTATTAACTCAGTGACTTCTACTTCTTCTTTTTGTTTTTTTGGGCCACACCCAGTGACTCTCAGGGGTTATACTCCTGGCTATGGGTTCAGAAATCGCTCCTGGCTTGGGGAACCATAGAGAGCACTGGGGGATCATACAGGAGTCTGTCCTAGGTTAGTGCGTGCAAGGCAAATGCCCTACTGCTTGTACTACTGCTCCAGTCCGAGAACTCAGTGACTTCTGTCTGAGTCATCAAAAGCCATTCAAAATATGTATCTTTGACAGCTGGAGAGATTGTATATCAGGTAAGGTGCTTGTCTTGTACATAGTATACCTGGGTTTGATCCCAGCACCATATAATAATATCTCCTAAACACAACTAGGAGTAGTACCTGAGGACAAAGCCAGGAATAATCCTGAGTATTGATTGGTGTGGTACCAACCCCCTCTTCTCATAAAAAAGAAATAGAAGAAAAAGAAATACAAGTCTTGGCAGTTGCTTGCTTGGTATGGGTCTCATGACAGATGGAGAGGTGGGCTCCTCAGTGGGGACTGAGCGTGGGCTTCAGAGAATGCTTATGTTTCCCAGATCGCCTCTGCAAAATGCCAACTGTAGCAACGCAGAAGCTCAGGCCAAGAAATGGAAACACTGCCAGGTGGTGGGACAGGCTGCTACTGAATTAAGGAACCTAGTCAGCTCATGGATGACAGGTGTGGTTGGTAAATAGTTTGTGCACCTGTTACATCCACGTGCTTTGGTGATGCTCTTGAACATCAGTGGGGTCTAGGCATCTTCCTTCACCAGAATAAAGGAAGGAAGAGTATCTGCTTCCGCTTGTCATTTATTTTTAATTAATACATGTTAAATGAAATCACCATGATATACACAGTTGCAAAGTTATTCATGGTTGGGTTTCAGTAATATAATGCTCCAACACTCATCCCTTTAAGTGTGTTAACCATTTCTAACATCAATGTGATGTGCTCTTTCAAGCACTTTAATTGCATATTCCTTCAACCTTCAATAAGCCCTACATGGAGGTTCTATTACTAAACCCATTTTGTGGCGAAAATAACTGATGGAGAAGATATATAAATAGCTGAAGCTCACATAGTTGTAAAGGTGACTTAGAACTCTTGACTTATAATTAGACAAAAATGAATTCTGATTTCCTGTTTCTCATGTTTAAAACTGGCATCATTTTATGTGCCACATGAATTATTGTGAAGCTTAAATAAAATTAATGTGGACAAGAATTTACTTCTTAGAACTTTCTATTTAAAATGACTTAGAAGCTGTTTCAACACCTACACATATTCTTAATATGTCACTTAGGCTATATCATGATGCTTACAGGTATTTGCTCAAACACTATATCTATGTTTCTTTGAATGTATCTTTATAAAATAAGATTTTGGAGCTTAAGAGATAGCCAATGTGTTGGATGATATGCTTTGCATATTAGAGGCCTGAGTTTGATTCCTAGCACTTCATGAGCCGCTGAGCACAACCAAGAGCAACCCCTGAACATGAGCAAGGAATAGCCCCTTTTAATTATTAGTAACTTTGAACAAAAATATAGATTATATTTCAGGATGTGGGTATGTATTGAGCCTACCAATTCATAATATTAATAGAAAAGTTTAACCTTTCCGGAAAAAGAAGGAATTTTGCCAGTAGATCATTTCAGACATTGAACTACAACTCTTTATTGGGATGCTAGCCTGTTGGCTTAAACTGTAGATTTCAAACTTGCCAACATCCATAATTATATGAGTCAATTTCTTGAGTTCTCTTTTTCTAATCTCTCTATAACATATAATATATTTATGCATACACACATTTACATATAATCTATATAACCATATAGGTATACACAAGTACTGGTGACTATGTCTCTGAAAAACTCCAGATAAAATAACTATCAGTTGTGTGCTATCCCAGGTTCTGAAAGAAAACTTAGCTATGTTTCCACTCTCCATGAACTTGGACCAAATGTTTCAGAGGGAGGAGTCCTAAAAAAAAATCCCAAATGAGGGATCCCCAACACTTCTGAATAAGCATTAGGTTATCATAAAACTACTTCAGATAGTGTTACTTTGAGACTATTAAAATATCATTTCCTTGCTTGTTCTAACTCCAGAATCTTATGGAGTTACAAGTAAGTGAGGTTAGATAAACTTTTTTTTTTTTTTCTGATTTGAATGTTGACTCTAATTATCAAGACATAGCAAAACAACCCATATCTTTTCCCTATTCAAAATTTAATATATTTCTTATAAGTCAATACATACAGTTCTATTTTTTGTTGTTTTAGCTGTGTAGTATTCTACAAAATATTTCCCATTTATTTTTCTATTGTAAATGATTTTATAATAAACACTCTTTCTCATACATCTTTTGTGCAGTGCTTTTATTTCAGTTGGAGATATTCCCAGAAGCAGTATTGCTCTCGGGTCAAAGAGACTTCATATCTTTAACTTCAATAAATCTTGCTAGATTACTTTCGAAAATGGCTGAAATAATTTACAGTTCCACAAACAGGGCTTGTGAATATTCCTTTCCTTACATTCTTGCCAATACTAATGTTATCAATCTTGTAAAATTCAGAGGTCAAGAAGCAGAGCCACATTTTTGTTTTCATTTGCATTTCCCTGAAAACTAATGAGGTTTAAGATTTTACTCTAAATTACAGTCTATTATCTTTGCATGATGTATCATTTTTATAATTGAGTTTAGTTGGGGTTGCATGTAATAACAGAAGGTGAAGACATTTCAGAAGTTTGAAGAATTTGCAGAATATTGGATGTGCATTCTTGATCACTACACCTGGGACCTCACATTAGCGACTGGCAATACCTCATGTGTTTTTGATAAAAATATGTAACTATGGAATACACTAAAGCAGCTTATAAAAATGGAATTGGAGGTCATTTTATCTTCAGTCAGAGCCAAGTTTAGATAGATGGACTTTTTCAAAAGATAATGAACTCTATATTCCTGGAAAAACTCAAGAACCTATCAGAGGATCATTTTAAATTTATTCATTCAGAATAAAATTTTGTAAAAGAAGCCTGACCCATTGTCTTATCTTAAAGTTTAGCAAGTAAGTCATGTGATTAAACAAATATGTGTTTTAAATTTTCAACAGGATAAGTGCTTTAAAATAGCAGAGAAGAAGCCAGAGAGATGGTGCATGTGACCATGATGGTCGCAGCACTGGTTTGAATCTTTGGTACCACTTCTGGTTCACTGACAACCTTAAGGTGTTACTATTGAGTAGAGAATCAGAAATAACATCACTGGTTCTGGTCCTATACCAATTATTAATTAATTGTGACACAACTTAGTCTGGGTGATTAGTTAGTTGGGAACAATGTCAATGAATGTCAATGAATGTCAACTGATGGTGTTGAGGGATGAAAAAAGGCTCAGGCATCAAGATACAGTAGTGAAAGGAGGCCATATTTAAAGCAAAGGCCACAGCATGCATGAATCTTCGTTTGGGACTATACAAAGTGGGGACAGAGATTAGGCAAACTTTTGGCCTTGGATAAAGTATGTCATTGTTAATGTGAACTTTATTCAATAACTTCTCTTTATGGTTGCTGGGTTGGTCACTGGCTGAGGGGCACCCAATGGTCAGGAATTAATAGAGAAATAAAAATGCATTTTCCCCCAAATCCCCAAAACATGCTAAAGTGATGAACTCTAAAACTTCCTTAAGAAAATGCGATGGGTTAATTTTTATTTCCTGCTAAGATATTAATGCCCAAATTCTTGATATCTAATAAAGCACTATTTTTCTATGCATGTTAAATGAAATATTTGTACATGATCAAGTTAAGATGAAGTCTTTGGAATAGACTATTCCAAGGTATTAACCCATTATTATTGTCATCCTTATCAAAAGAAATTGGAGATGGGGTCAATTCCTTTATAATATTATGGTAAAGATTAATTATCTATAATCCAGGGCATGACAGATATCTTTTTGTTTGTTTGTTTGTTTTTGGGCCACACCTGGTGACCCTCATGGGTTACTCCTGGCTATGCACTCAGAAATCGCTCCTGGCTTGGGGGGCCATAATGGACCTGGATGATTGAACCACAGTCCGTCCTAGGCTAGCACTGGCAAGGCAGATGCCTTACCATACCATCGCTCCGGTCCCAAGCCAAGGCATGACAGATATCTTGAGCAAGCACCAGAAACTCAGAAGGGGCAAAGGAGTGTTCCTCTATAAGTTTCAGAGGATGCAGAAACCTGTTGATACCCTAATATCTGAGTTTGACCTCCAAAGATATGAGATAATCCATTTTGTGAACTAAGTCACTATACTTATGGTACTTGTTAACAGCAGCTTGATTAACTAACTCAATAGTGAGGAAACTCATAAATCCAAAGTTGCTACATAGAGACGAGCCAGTACTAAGACATAAACATAAAGATAGACAACACGAGAGTAGGTTTGTACAAAAATAAAATTCTATAATTTTATGAGATGACTAAAAAAGGCAATATCTTAGCTTAATTTGGAAGTCCAGTACTATTGAGCAGATAGCTTTCCTGCTGAAGGGGAACTCATGGAGCAAATCCAATAAGATTGGGAATTATAGAAACCCACCATGATAAATTTTTGTATTGTGGAGATACTAACTCCCAGTTATCCCTAGATAAACAAGTCATCATCCTTCTCTCCCAAGAATAATGGAGTACCCAGTATTTGGACTTTTGACCCCCCCAAAATATCAAAACCTCACTAAACTGTTGACTTGTTCCCTCTAACTGGGCGTAATTTCAAAGGGAGAGTTTGTATGGAATTGGTACCAAGGCTCATTAATCCAATGGAATGGTGTCTGTAGCACATCAATATCTGAGTTATTTTCCCCAAATAATGGGAGTGGGCAGTGGGCTTCAGAAGTTAATAGTATGTTACAAATTTCAGAGAGAGACCAGACGAAATAAGGGTCTACCTTATGAGGCAACTGCCTGGCATGATCCTTCTTTTTAAGTCCTTGAGAATCTACTGAGCACCTGTAATAGTACGAATTGTAGTTTGTTCTCCTAAAATATGCCTCTAATTATATAATAATGCCAAAAGCCTGTAGTTCAGCCTCAATGAGGTAAAATAAGAATCACATTAGGAGGAGTTTTCTCTGGGGATTCAAAATGCCATACAATAATCTGCACAGGGTGTGGAGAGACTGTTCCAGAATTAAGGATTTGTCTTTTTGATTCTTTGTTTTTGGACCACACCTGTTGATACTCAGGCCACTCAGGGGTTACTCCTGGCTATGCGCTCAGAAATCACTCCTGCCTTAGGGGGACCATATGGGACACTGGAGGATCGAATCACGGTCTGTCCTAGGCTAGCGCTTGCAAGGCAGAAGCCTTACCGCTAGCACCACTGCTCTGACCCCTGGTTTTGTCTTTCATGCAGTTGATCCTGGTTCATTATCAGCATGTCACATGGTCCCTCAAGCACCACTAGGAATTAGTACAGATGCATATGTCCCTCAAAGCACAAAAATACATATGGAAAATATAGAAAGGAAAATTTCATATAAATACACAATAAAAGGAACTATGAAGAGACACATTCTTAGTGCTGTGTCTAAGAATGAGAAATTCATAGTCATCAACTATTTACTTAAAATATTATGTAAACTGGGAAGTTAAAACTGATACTGTTGGTTTAAGCCAAAGCTCAACTGTTTGCCTACCTAATAGTATTGTGAAATAGGTGAGCTGGGTGACATCTGTCCATATGAGTAATGTGGTCTCAGAGATTTAAAGTGAGAGATATAGGACACCCTGCAAGGGACTTGTTTTGCCTGACTTAATTCCTGGAACCCCATCTGGTTACCTGAGCAACACCAGAAATGATTTCTGAGCAGAGTCAGGAGTTAGCCATGAGCATCACCAGTATTGTATTTTCCAGCATATAAAATGACTGGGAATATAAGACAATCCCCTACTTTTACTGTTAAAAGATAGGTTTGGGGCTATCTTCGCTGTATAAGACTACCTCTTTTAATGCACACCAAATGGAAATTAAGAAATGTAAGATTTGATTTCAATATGAAAAATTTAATTCAAATGCTTATGTCATGTATGCACTTAGCTGGAAAACTGTCACTTATAAACATAAGGCTATTTGTCATCAACATGTACACATAAAACAGTGATCTACATTGAGAGCAGAGAGAGGGCTCCTCTAAGAGCAGCTGTCTGGGGTGCAGTGATTAATAGGACAGCTAGAGGGAGACAGAGTGCCTCCTCTGTGTCCCATAAAAGCACAACAGAGGCCTGAGCACCGGAAAGCCACATACTTGGCGGCTGGATGTGATATAGCGCTGGATAACTCAGCTCCTCTGTGTGTCCTGAAAGAGGAATCAGAACAAGCAGAGGTGTGAGTGATGACGCCTGGCAGCTGGATGCGATGCGACAGTAAGAGGGGGGGCGAATCACTAGTCCCTGAAGCTGGAGTAAGTTTCAGCATGGTGTATACCGGTGTATAAGACGACCTCCAACTTCTAAGAAGTTTTTAATGGATTAAAAAGTTGTCTTATATGCTGGAAAATAAGATATAATACCAAGACAAAAACAAACATAAAATAGTGCAAGTTCCTCTGACTTAAATTCTATGCTCTTGGGACTATAGTCCCAATCCTGGGCTTTTCTGAGATTGTATACCCTTAAAGTGTTCACACACATTGCTCTGATATGCAGGTTCTAGATATGGTAATCTCTTCAGTATGTTTTAGAGAAAGAGGGATACCTGGGATCATGGACCCTTAGTGATGTGCCTTCAGATGGAATTTTAAATTTACCAACAACCCACAGCACTTTGAATCTGTCTTTTTATCTCACCATGGGTGATAAATGGTCTGATATTTATGTTAGAGCACTCATTTGCATGGAGTTAGTGACCAAAGGATCCTTGTTGGATGGTAAATGTACAGCTTCTTTATAAGGAAACCAGAAACTCTTATTTCCATCAATAATGAGAAAAAATAGCTAAGCACACACGTCAATGCTTTTGGGTCAGTGTCTTAATACCTATCTGCATTGCCAACTTCAACTGAGCAAGTGGTCATAGCTTCATATATGTGAGTAAATATGACCAGAACAAAAAAAAAGGAGGGGAAAACTAGAGTGCCTGGATGAGAGTTTCTGGCTGTCATATGTGGAAGAGCATGAGACAAATCCCAGAGTTGTATAGATACTTATCACTATTAATGGAATATAAATGGAATAAAAAGTGAAATAAAGGATAGAATGAGATATGTGATAATTGAAATATGCTTTTCACAATCTGGTGGGAACCTGGATAGCCCTGATTGGGGGTTCTGATTTTCTCAGAGACTCAGCGACTTCGCAATTGTTGCCTGAGAAGATTCCCATAGTTGTGACCCCCAAGTCAGCTTCCTTCATTCAACCGAGACTTTTCCTGCATAGACACTTGATTGCTGGTTGAAGATCTTGATGACTGTGCATCTGTGAGTTGCAAGGCAGTGCCTGTGCATACAGAGGCACACAGGACAGGTGAAGATAAAGTCAGAGACTGGAATGACCATAAAAAAGAAATGTTAGCAGGTTCTCTATGCTGAAAGAGAAAGAGTACAGATTTTCCCCTAAAATCTCTAGAGGGCATGTGGTAGGGCTATATCTACATATTAGCCTTGTGTAATAAATTTTGCTCATATTACCTCCAGAGTGGTGAGTGTAAATTCCTTTGGTTTTAAGCCACCATGTAACTCCAAGCATGTGGGAATTTGTCTTAGCAGTCTCAATTTTTAGAACTACTTACATATCCAAAAGCAGAGCTTTCCAGCCTATAGAGGGCGCTCCAGTCTATTTTGCCCCTCTAAATTCCAGAAACCTAAATCTAGGGCTTGCAGATTGTGGTTGATCAGTGGAAAGAGACTTGGGTTTATTGGCGACATACTAAGTGGGACATTAGTTATTGGCTGGTTGAGAGAATTTGCAGTTTGGTGTGTTAGAAGGATTGCATAAGAAGAGGGAGCAAAAACAACTTAGCTGTGGGCAATTTGGATCCATGATAAAAATCTGTGCAAGACAGTCTTGGTTTCCTATCCAAGTGGCTAGGAGGAACTGATTGATGTCTTTACCTGAAGTAGACTGATCTCTTCCAACTGGAGCCATACCTACTCCTGCCAACTGTTGCTTCATGAAGTCCCTGATGACTGATTGTGGAGTCACTGTGTGCAGGACAAGAATGGGTTAGGCTCTGTGCTGGCCTGACTGAGCCAGAGCACTGACTTGCAGGTTATGTGAGGATCCAACTGCAGCTGTATTTGATAAACAAAGCCATTTACCCCATTGTGAATAATTGGACTTTGTCAGGCAGTTAGTGTTTTGGGAGGAGGACTGGGGCAGAGTAGGAATAGGCACACAGAGCTTCTGGAAACCTGATGGAGAAAGTAGCTGATGGCAGAAAAGGGAATGCAAGCATGGCTTGGCAACAGAACTAGTGCTAATTCATTCCTACAGTCTTTCTCATTGATGGGCCTTTTCCAGCTCACAAGGTGTTTCTCTACCCCTTTTCCCTGCAATCCTGGCAAAAACCTAGGAGGCACCAGGGAGGGAGGCGTGTTGGAAAGACAAGTGTGTCACGGCTTGAGGGGGTGTTGACCAGCTGGGCCTTGCAGCTGGTGAATAAAGAGATAGGACCAGCTGCCTGGAGCTCAACGCTCATTGCTCAACTTCAGGGGCTGAGTTGTACTCTGGCAGGTGTCACCAGGCAGGCGATCCATCTGTTTGGCTTCAGAGAACAGCTCCCGCTATTCCTGTTGCTTTATCGAGGGGTTCTTTCAGGTGGGGTTTCCTGGGAAGTTGACTCAGCCTGCATGTTATTAGGAAGTATTGGAGATAAAGTACACCAGAGAAGGGGATGGATTGTATAGAGGGAGAAATCTAACTGAAATGATATCTTCATCCTTTGCTTTAGGTAACTTCAGGGAACTCTGGAGATTGCCTTTCTGGTCAGGATCACTTGAACTCCAGGCAGAACTAGAGAACTCTCAGAAATCCTATAATTCCATATTACCATAGGACAGCGTTACCAGTGTAAGTCAGTACAGATGGGAGAGCATGCTTTGGGCATCTCCTCCATTTCCTCCTCCTCTCCTTGTTCAAGCCTGCACGACTCCTTCTCCAGGCAACCAATGAACCCATACAATCACTGTCAAATCTCTTCATCAGCAACATAGACATTTTTAACCTGCAGGAATATTAATGAGGAAAAGGGGAAAATGAAAAAGATGGACAAGCCCAGGAGTTGCAGAATCTGAGCAGTCCTGAAAAAGACATGGGACTTGCAACTTGAGACCCCTGAGTTCCAGTTCTTGTGTTGTCAACAATGACTTGCTGTGTGTGACACGTTGGCAATTTCTTTCCTTTTCTAAAACATCTGTAAAGTAATAAGAAGGGTTAAAAACACTTTCTGTAATGACTTCTGTGAAATATAATGAAACCATACACAGGATAGAGTACTTTTTTTAATTACTATTACTTCCCAGGGCTATTTCTTCATCTGCATCAGAGTGAAAGTTCTTGAGAATACATTCAATGTTTTCTTCCAGTTTTCACTTTGTAGAAAGCTCTTAGGATAGTATAAGGATGGCCCAAGAAGGTCAGCAAGCACAGTATCAGAGTGACTGAGTGTGTTTTTTTTCAATGAACTAACTAACCTTTTACATGTGCATACAGCTTATGCCATATGCCCTCTCCCTGTTCTCATCAAAGAGCTGCAAGTACTTGGCAGAACTGTGACCTTCCTGGTTAAGAGTGAATAAGAGGGGCTTTGAGCATCAGAAGAAAACTACACAAGTTCACAGTCCTAAGGTCTGAGCTTTCAGAACAGGGTAGAGTGAGCCAGCTACCATCTGACCCATAACTGGGGGAGGTATTGGCCCTTAGTGTCAGTTGCTGACTGCAGCACAGCAGAAGGCAGGAGAAATTTGCATTTTCCCTTTCTTCAAGAAAAGGATAAGGTTTCATCTGGGATCTCTGTCTTTCTGCAGAGCTGCAGTTCCTCAAGGCAGGAGGCAGGACTGCAAAATCTATCCCCTGGGAGACACAAAAAAATGTTCACCGCTGAAATCAATGTGACTCTGGGATATAAAAGTCTTGCAAAAGGTACTGTTTATGTGAGAGACAAAGTGTTTTGGGGTCCAGAGACCTGAGCTGGCCAGCACAAAGCTTCGTTCTTGACCTGCAGTGCTGGCTGGAGGGAGTATCTCCCTGGTTCTGGCAGACTCATCCAGCTTCTGTGTGTTTCTACCTCTTCTGTTCCCCTCCCCCTTGCACCTTGCACACTGAGATCAGATTCTTAGGGACTCTCCAATAATGGCTTTTAGCAGCAATGCGCCATGAGTCCTAGGTCTGGCCAGGATCAACCTAGACTTAGAGAATGACTGTATCTTTCAGCCTCTGTACACA
Organism: Crocidura indochinensis; assembly: GCA_004027635.1. Taxonomy (NCBI): domain Eukaryota; kingdom Metazoa; phylum Chordata; class Mammalia; order Eulipotyphla; family Soricidae; genus Crocidura; species Crocidura indochinensis. The sequence continues at coordinate 13,828 of PVKC010010483.1, read as the reverse complement.
TGTACCTCATGTGTTTTGGAGATGGGTGTGCTTGTCTTATACTGGAGCTGCAGGGCATCTAGTGAACACCCTATGGGTCCAGGGACTTTCTACTCTAACTCTTAAGTTCCAATTTGCTGTAGCCCAAGGACACCCCAGGAGACTTTTTGATGAAGCTGGGGCATAGGGGTGTATGTCTGTCAAGGTAAAGAATCAGGATAACAGTACTTGGCAGCATAACATAGTACTTGGCAGTATCAAAGTTGCTGAAGGACATCAGCCTCATGCCTGGTACAAGTCCCTCAGCTGTGGGCATAAGCTAGCCTGAGTGATCCATACAGCCTTTTCCTTCTCTTCTGTTCTCCTCTATATCCAAATCTGGAATTCCCCAACATTTCTTTTCATCTTCTCTTCTCCCATACAGTTCTGAGGGCTCTCAGTGGCCTGAGGAACTCACCGATACTCTCTGACCCAAGCCCAGCAGTTTTAAGAGTGAATGCATGTTTTTCTGCTTGTAAGAGCTTACAAAGATTTTTCTTCAGAGGAGAAAAATATTCATAATCATATTCATAATCATCACAGACATACGAAAAACCTCTGTTCTCTTGTTGTGTAGAAAAATGAAATCCCAAAGTCCTGCTTTCTCTCTGCCAGGGAACTTTTAGCAATGATGAGACATCCCTGCATGTGGTGATGGAGGCTATTTCCAACTATCTTACTCATTTGCTGTGAAATAGTGCACTTGATCTTATGTTCTATGTTACTCTGACAACCCCTTGGAGTGTTTCTGAATCATCTTTTAGGACTTTTAACTTATTCATTTTTGGATTATACCCAGTGGTGCTTATTAGGGGTCACTCTCAACAGGAGATCATTTGCAGTGTCAGGGATCAAACAGGGTTGACTACATGGAAGGCAAGTGTCTTAACCATGCTACTATTTCTCCAATCTCATATTATTTTGTGGCATTACTGTATTTTTTGGAGTACAGTAGTTATACGTAGGTTTTAGAATTTGACAAATGTGACTTTAAAACCAAACTCAGTAATGTCTGATCTTTATTATGGCATTTACCATGTGCTGGCACCAGTCTAAGTACTCTACATAAATCAACATACTTAGTCTTCATATTATGCTTGCCATAAATGACAGACACTTTTATGAGCTTTATTTTAGAAATAGATTGAAGCACGAAGAATTTAAGTAACTTACCTAAAACCATATGACTAACATATCCTTATCATAACTCTAAAATGCTGGATGTATCCTAGATAACCTGGGCAGACTAGCTCTAGAGACCATGCTCTTAACGACCGTAATAAACTGGTAACATAGAAAGAGCAAGATGTGGGAGGCTGTTGCAGAAGGTAATTTAACATTTTCCTCTGTTTGATTAATTTATTCTCTTTAATAATTCTTTCTTACTCCCTGATGAAATCACCAGCAGGTCCTTAGCTTTTCCACACACTCTTAGGGATTAATATATGGTCTCATTGTCCACCCCAGTTATTAAAAAATCTATTTCTTTGTATTATGGAAGCATTAATCTTATGTTCAATTTAAAGCACTTATTAGTCCCATTCCTCTATAACTTGGGCTTCCTTTATGCCTACACATGCCCTGGAGATAGTGGTCATTGTGGACTTCTACACTTTCTGCCATTATGCCTTTGTACTTCTTTAGCTCTGCTGGTTTCCCAGAGTAAGGAAAGTGGGGAGTTGAGGGGTGAAGGGGAAGCACAGGGTAAAGGTTACAAGGCTGGTTGTTCAGCATTGGGGCTCTGTGAGCTCATAGAACCTGTGATGTATTCCATAGATGGGTTCTTTTTCTCACAATTACACTGGGAAGTGGGGAGTATGATTCTATGTAAACTTCTGATAGGAGTTTTCTGTCCAGGATGGTTCAGTCCTAGATTTTCTGCTTTTCCTTCCTCCAGTAGACTTGTTAGAAATTTCACTCTGAGGTAGATCTCTGAGAAGAGATTATTTCAAGGTAACCTCTTCCTGCTCAGATCAGATACTGGTTCACTGGAGCAAGACCCTGTCTTCATTTTAATCTGATGAGACTTCTGTAGAAGTATAGCTTTGTCTTTGCATTAGTCATCACATGAATCTTTCTGATGACAGTAGAATTCCAATTCCTTCATCCCTCAGCTTTTAGGTTATCCAGTTTATTCTTGTTATGAAGACCTTCCTTCAGCATAGAAAGAAGTGTACCCCCTTTCCCATGAGAAGGGAGAAAAGGCCATAGAATTCCAAGGACCCTCTCTCAATATCTTCCTTATTTCTATCTTCTCATCAGTTCCCTTGTCTTACTCTATAATTTTCAAAATGTGCAGTGGGCAAAGGGTTGCCAGGTAGAATTTTTCTGTTCTTTTAGCAGATACTTTTGAGATGATACAGCAATATATTAGTGTGTGGACAGAAATTTTAGTAACTGTAGAAATTTTAGTAAATAGGGTCACCAGCAAATCCTCTCCTCCATATGGATGTAATAGCCATCTTCTTACCAAAATACAGAGTTCATTTCCTCTTGCCCTGAGTTTGGGTTGGTCTCACACTCTGCTCTAATTCATATAATATTGTGGAAATAATATTTTCAGGTTGGGTGGTGCAAGGTATGCTTGAGGAAGAGACCATCTTTAGAGAACCTGGAAGAAGAGATGTTTCAAGGAAACATAGACCATGAAGCTGAGAAAACTAAAGGATGCCACTGAGATCTGGCCCAACAGATGGGAAAGGCCTTTTGAAACAATATCTATCTATCTATCTATCTATCTATCTATCTATCTATCTATCTATCTATCTATCTATCTGTATACACACACACACACACACACACACACACATATATATATATATATCAAATGAGCACAACTACTTGAGTGATCCCAGTTGATTAATGTGGAGGAAAAAGTCAGACCAATTATCCTAGAGAATCAGAAGAAATAATGAATCATTAATTTTAAAATACTAAATTCTGGAATGACTGTTAATGCTAGTTAGCTGAAATAGGGGCCTCCTTGGAATCTGAGACCCTAAGAAATGTCACTTGTGAACATTTCCCTTACTAAGGAAGAGGCATTTCTTTGACATTTTCTAAAAGAGTGCATGATGCATTGGGAAGAACTCAGTGATACTAGAATTACTTTTTTTTTTTTTTGGTTATTGTTTGTTTTTGTTTTTAGGTCACATCTGGCAGCGCTCAGGGGCTACTCCTGGCTCTACGCTCAGAAATTGCCCCTGGCAGGCTCGGGGGACCATATAGGATGCCGGGATTCAAACCACTGTCCTTCTGCATGCAAGGCAAAAGCCTTACCTCTATGCTATCTTTCCGGCCCCGAAAATTACTTCTAATATTTGATGCTGAGTTCCAATTCTGATTGTGTGAATTCATGATTGCTCATAGTTTTGAGCGTGGCTTTTTTTCTGCTTGTAAACAGGGAAAATCTTAAACATTTACCTGCAACTCCTCTGAAGATTGAAGGAAATATATCTTTGGCACCTAAAATCTGGGTTCCAAAATTTAGGGTTATCTAGGTTGATTGTTTACATTCTCTACAATGTAGAGCGACAACAGTTTTTAGAGAAAGAAACTGCTATTAGCCCACTATGTGCCTCCATTGAGATTTCTCAATGAATTGTCAGACTCACAAGCTTCCTGTGGGGAATAAGTCAGAGAAAGGAGTACTGTGAGAGAAAGGTGAGGATAAAGATCACCAGGAATATTCCCTCTGTGAGATAGTGGTGGAAGGAAGTTGATACTATGGTTGGGGGCAGGGTGCTGAAGCTTTTATATACAAATCTTACCATTAACAGTATTATGATCAAGGGCAGTACCCAAAAGAATATATTTTTTCTTTAAAGAGGAGGGTATTAGAACCAGCAGAAGCTACCAGTGTATTACACATCTTACCTGACCTGATTTCAAAAATCTTAGTCTTGGCATTTCAGTAAAACACTCAAAGCTCACTGTGGACTGGCTATTCATGTAGATACAGGCTAATTCCTGCCAGGATATACAGTCTTACAGGACCACAGGGCCTATGAAAGTATACCTGAATGAATAGGCAACCAATGTCATCGGTAACTCAGAAGTCTGTGAACAAATGTGCCTGATTACCCTCTGGATGATTTTGACACTATAACTACTTCACTATTACCATAAAAAGAGGAAAATCTCCAGATTACACATCAAGGGGCTATCACTGGGAGTGGTATAGGGTATGGCAGGTCCAGTATAAATTTTATCTCCATTGTTCAGGTTTGTGTCCTGCAGTTTCCTGGTTGAGTATAAAGGGAAGCCAGTAGCTCATTCAAAGATCTCAGGGATGTAGGATACTAAGGGTCCAGCTCCATACATACCAGCACTACACAGAAAGAGGAAGGACTCCACATTTTTGGAATCATATTTATGATTTGTGAAACACAATATGAGAACTAAATTCATTTTACATTTGTTCTTCAGAGACATTATTAACTCTCCTTCATGATTAGAAGCTTGGTCTTTCTTAATATTAAATCCCTGTTACAAGGCAAGGTGTGGACTTCAAAACAGATCACCATATTTCCAAACTCTCCTCTTCTGTCCTTTCCTGTCCTCCTCTCTCCTCCTCTCCCTGCCCTCTCATCTCTTTTCATTCCCTCTCCTCTCCTGTTCTCTCCTCTCCTCTACTTTCCTACCTTCCTTTATTTTTGCAGGGCAATTTGGAGAAAAATATAAGTCAGGCATATTTCCTGCCCTCAAGAAGACAGATACATCTATAGACAATTCAGTACAGGATTGGTGCATATGAAGATAGGAGTATGGAGATAAGGCTGAGGGAAGACTATGGCAACTTGGAAAGACTGGAGGAAGAGAAGGTATTTTGTGCTAAAGGCATCCAAGAGTCACTAAAGGGTAAAAAGTTAGTTTAGTAATACACGTCTTTTAGGTACTCTCTGGGAGCTAAAGAGCAGTATGGGTTGACTAAGGAAATTAAAAATTGTTATTATTATATTTCAGTTAAGAATTCCCATTGCAGAATAGTCTCACTCATCTATGAGTTTTAAGAAAAATAAAAGACATTCTTGCAATAATTCTCAGAGACAAAAGAGAAAAGGGCTGGAAGGTCCAGCTCACAACATGAAGCTCACCACAAAGAGGGATGAGTGCAGTTAGAGAAATAACTACATTGAGAACTATCCTAACAATGTGAATGAATGAGGAAGTAGAAAGCCTGTCTCCAGTACAGGCGGGGGTGGGGTGTGGAGGAGGAAGATTTAGGACATTGGTGATGGGAATGTTGCACTGGTGAAGGGGGGTGTTCTTTACATGACTGAAATCCAACTACAATCATGTTTGTAATCAAGGTGCTTAAATAAAGATATTAATAAAAATAGACCAATACCCATGCCTCAGATTTTTTTCTTTCTTTATTTTTTATTTCATTTTAATTAATTTTTATTGTGGCCAAAGTGAATTACAAATATTACACAGTGATATTTAAGGTACACAGTGACAATAAATGAGGGCCTTTCCACCACCAGTGTTGTCCTCCCTTCATCCCTTTATCCCAAAGATTGCTAATGTAACTAAAAGCATATATGTTAACACTAATGTAAACCATTTTTTTGCAGTTCCAGATATTTTTACTAGTGGTTTCTTAAAGGTTTAGAGTCAAAGGGGCACTGTAAAAACAATGTTAGAGTGACAATTATCGTTTGCATGGTCCCAACAAAGTATGGGGGACATGGAAAGGAAAAACTTTGGTCTAAATACAAGGAGACCCTACCCCTGAAGTTTTCTGACATAAGACCAATTCTAGGCTCCAGGAAAACTAGTTTGTCCAACACAGGTCATTTTCTGTAGTGCCCATACAATTTTATTTTCACACAGTCTCTGTTGTTGGTATCATATTTCTGTATTGAAGATCCTGGAATCTGTATATCCTACATTGAAGTCAGGATGGTGCAGAGTGGCCTAATTTCAACTCACAATTAAAGGGCAATGCAGAAAGCCCTGTGCAGTATGCAGGTCGTTGCTGTTGTTTAAATCTCAGTGTTAAGGGAAGACTCTTTTGAGTAAACCGATGTCACAGCAGCAGTAGGGTCTTCCCTGGTAGAGGATTGCTTCCAGGTGATGTCATAGACAAATTTGGATGCTTCATAGATGGCTTCCCTGGTTTCGGGGTGAATGGAGAATACCCAAACCTCTGAGGCCTGTGACCCATGCCTCAGATTTACAGTTAGTCTGCGCTGCCATAAATGCATATATGTTGTGCATGTAAACATTTTAATGGGATTATTATGTTACTGACCCTACTCTGATCGGTGATTGTGCCCTACCTTAGGGTGTGACCTGGCATTCTGCTCTCACCCTAGGGTGGTACCTGATTCCACCATTGGGTAGTACCTGATTCTGGGGCATAAAAGCAAGGGTTTGTGGAAGGCGGGAGGCTTTTTTCCTGGCCTATTCTTAGGCTTTCTGGCTTCGGCCTCTTCACCGAATAAAGAGCTGCTTTCTTTGGAAGCCTGACTGCCTGTTGGCTTTCTTCCCGCCACATTCACCTCACAACCGCCGGCTGAACAGGGTATCAGATGTGTGGTCCGAGCTGGAGGAGAAAGGCCTCATCCTCCATCCCTCCATCAGTCAACCACTTCAAGGGGGGGGGGAGAGAGAGAGAGAGAGAGAGAGAGAGAGAGAGAGATAGTATCAATTCACCAAAGATAAACAATGGCACTACATCAAATTAAGAAGTTCCTGCACCTCAAAGGAAATACTGGCCAGGATACAAAGATCACCTATCCACCACCATTAGGTAAAGAAAAACTCTTTATCTAATACCCATGTGATAAACTGTTAATAGCTAAGATATATAAGGCACTGGTAGATCTTAACAAGAAAAAAATCCAAACTTATCAAAAATAAGGAGTAGAGATAAACAGAAATTTCCTGAGAGAAGAAATTTAGGTGGCCAAAAAGCACATGAAAAAAGGTGCTCTGCATACTTAATCATCACAAAAATGCAGATCATGACAGCAATGAGATATCATTTCACACCAGAGACTGGCACAAATCAAAAAGAACAAGAATGGGCTGAGCAATAATGCAGAGAGTAGAGTACTTGCTTTGCATGCAGCCAATCTGGGTTTGATCCCCAGAATTCCATAATGTTCCCTGGGCCTGCCAGGAATAATTCCTGAGTGCAGAGCCAGGAGTAACCTCTGAGCATCACCAGGTGTGACTCAACAACAAAACAAAAAGAAAAAGAACAACTAATACTAGTGCAGTGAAGGAAGAGAGGGACTCTCAATGCTGGTGGGAATGCAGACTGGTCTAGCCTTTTGGAAAATAATAGAACATTCTTCAAAAAGTGAGCTTCTATACTATCCTACTCTGGAAAATATACCCCAGGGGCCCTAAAACACAATGTGGAAAAGGCATCTGCATTCCTGTATTTATTACAGCACTATTCACAATCCTGAATCTGGAAATAACCCAAGTGCCTGAGAACAAATGAGTAGATAAAGAAATTGTGGTACATCTAGACGATGGAATACTAGGTAGCTGTTAGGAAAAGATGAAATCATGAAATTTGCTTATATATGGATAGACATGGAAAGCTTTACACTGAATGAAATGAGCCAGAGGGAGAGGAACAGACAGAATAAATGCACTCATTTGTGTGTTATAAAAATAACATAATATGAAAAGAATACTAAAAAATAATAGAAATGAATGGGAGGAAGTATTAGGATTGAGCAGAGACCACTGTAATAATAGTTGGGAATGATCTCTCTGGACAAGAATTGAGTGCTAAAAGAAGGTAAAATGACATGCATGACACCTTTTCACTGAAAGTTTTGCAAATCACAGTGCCTAAAAGGAAAAGGGGGGAGAGGAAGAGTGAAGGGAACTGGGGAATTGGTGACAGGAAATGGACATTGGTGAAAAGATGAGTATTAAAACATTATATAATGGAATACTCAGAATAATGGGCACTCAGTATCTCACTGCAATTCATTATAAACATAATTCCCCTTCCCAGAGAAGGATTCTATGTCCCTCCATTGTCCTTTGACAAGCAATGCTACCAGAAGAAAATGGTGCCAGGATGAATTTGTGGTCTGTTTTGATCATTAATGGAAGCAGAAAAAATATGAGTCAATTATCAGTGTACATATTAAAAGAATGCATTATTTTTCTGTTGTTGTATAACAAATTATGCCACAATTTGATGACTTAAAACAATAGACATGAGGAGAGATAGTATAGGATATATGAAGCTTGCCTTGCACATGGATCAACCCTGGCTCTATAGCTGGCACCACATAGTCCCCTGAGCACCACTGGATCTGAACTCCTACAACAAAATAAGATAAGAATTTTGGGGCCAGACAAATAATAAAGAGGTTAAGACATTTACCTTATACTCAGCTGACCTTGATTTAATTCTTGGAATTTCATATGGTCCCCTGGAGACCCACAAGATGATTCCTAAGGACAAAATCATTAAAACCTGAGCAGCACTAAGTATGGCCCAAAAGGCAATAATATCACCCAAGAAACTACATAATTTCTATGGAAGAGAGCATCTGGTGGTAGCTGAACTGGTTATTTCTATGTATATGTTTATTTTTTGAGGATCCATGTTTTAGGTAGTATACTACAGTCATCAAAAAGCTATACTGGGGTTGGAGTATCTGTTTCCAGGTAATTAATTCCCTTGCATTGACAGGTTAAAACTGGTTTTCTGGTAGGAGATATCAGTTCTCATTACAAACACTTCATCCAGAGTTGCCTGAAAATCTTCAAGACTTGAACACTTTTACTTGATTCCCACAAGGCAGCTCTCTAAGAAAAAGAGGCCATGACATAATATTTTTATGATAAAATATTAAAAATCACACACCATTTTTCTTTATTCAGTTACTTACAGAGGTTCCCAATCATTTTTTTTGCCAGTACTTCCTTTTTGAAAAAAAAAGTTATTCAGCATCCTGAAAAGTCCAATTTCCTTAAGGGAACAAAAAGAAAAAAATCCTCCATTTGCACCCTAGGTTATATTACTTACAATTATCCTTTATCCCTGTGTCTCCGAGGGACTATATCACCCATTTTGAGAAACTCTGACGTAGAATTTAGTAATGAAACATAAAAGAGAAGAGGTATGCATTGTCTCTTGAAAAGCAGTATTGAAACATTTATAGAGAGATTTAAAAACAGAAACAAGGTATTCGGGGCCACAACAGCTGAGCTCAGAAATCACCTTTCTCTCTCCTCAGGGATCACTCCTGGAGGGGCTGTGGGTACTTACTATATGGGATAAAATCTGGGTCTGGGTCGGCTGTCTGCAAAGCAAATGTTCTCTATTATAATCTCTATTTCTCCAGTCTAAAAAAGCAGTGCATTTTTCTTCTGTTATCTTTTGGCTTTTCATCTACTGTGAAATGTTAAGTCTAAGAATGGGCTATTTCCATAGACTGGATGCTAGATTCTGTAAGTGAGGAAAGATGTAGTAGCTGAAGTTTCACAGGCAACGGTAATAATAAGAGTGATAGATATATCTTGATGAAAATTTCTAAAACCAAGGAGTTTTATGTTGCTTTTGCAACATAACCAAGAGAATATTTTTCTTCTATAAAGAGTGTGTGTCTGGAAGGAAGACAAGGAGAAGGTATGATGGTAGTTGGATCCAATATAAAAAAAGAGGCCTTGGAAATCAGAATGGGAGTACTTGTTGACTGATAGACCAACAGGGATTTATCAAAAGAACTTCAGCAATAAATCCCTGACTGAGGATATCAGATCATAAAAATGAGGAGAGTAAATTACACCCTACAGCAATCAGAAGAGTGCACAAAGGGTGGCTTCTGGGCAGAAAGTTCTTGTTAGCCAGGATGGGGATTGGGTGATCTTCTGTCAGATATAATTACAGCCTGAAAGGACTGGCCTCTGACCTGACTCATTCAATCAACTGCCATTTACTAAATACCTATCACTTGCTAGAACTTATCATTGGCCTAGCTAGATTGTACCTTATCATTGGAAATATAGAATGGACAAATCAAATATATAACCCTCACAGAGCTAGAAGGCTAGTAGACAAGGACAACAACCAAGTGACTGATGTTTAATTCTCCCTTATTTTCTCTCTAATCTTGGTCCTACCCGGTAGGTTCTTTTTCCACCTTTGTCCATTCTAACTTCTACTAGAACCTTCTTGGCACTACTCAGAGACTCACCTGTGACTGTGTTCTCAATTTGGGCAATAGGTTGAGACCTTTGCCCATCTTCTCCTTGCACTGTCCCATCTCTATATGCCCATCTGTTCATCATCTCTGCATGGACACTGCTTATTCATAGGTAGAAGGAGGCATTATTTGATACGGACAACTTGGGTAAGTTTTCAGGTCTGAAAAATTCTCATATAACATTCTCAGTGGTAACATCTGAGGCTGCTGTCACAAAAAAAACAATTTAAAATAATAACATTTGGGGGATTTTAAAGAACCTCTGCTTTCCTTCATACTTTGGCTTCCTGATATTCTGCATGAGAATGCTGAGGAAGATGCTAGCGAACTGAATCCCATCCAGGTAGGCTCCCCCTGCCCACAAATCAAAACAACAATCTCATGCCACAGAGACTGGCACACATCACAAAGAACAAGAATGTCATCTTGTTCAGCCTTTATGGAAAACAACATGGAAATTCCTCAAAAAAACTGGAAATTGAGCTACCATATGATGCAGCTACATCACTCCTAGGAATATTCCGTAGGAACACAAAATACAATTCAAAAATCCCTTACTCACACCTATATTTATTGCAGCGCTATTTATAATAGCTAGACTTTGGAAACAACCAAGATGCCCTTCAACAGATGAATGACTAAAGAACGTGTGGTTCATATGCACAATGGATTACTATGCAGCCATCAGGAGAGATGGCGTCATGAAATTTTCTATACATGGATGCATATGGAATTTATTATGCTGAGTGAAATAAGTCAGAAGGATAGAGATAGACACAGACTAGTCTCACTCATGTATGGATTTTAAGAAAAATTAAAGACATTACTGTTGTGTGTGTGTGTGTGTGTGTTTTGGGTCACACCCGGCAGTGCTCAAGGGTTACTCCTGGCTCTATGCTCAGAAATTGCTCCTGGCAGGCACAGGGGACCATATGGGATGCCAGGATTCGAACCAATGACCTTCTCTATGAAAGGCAAACACCTTACCTTCATGCTGTCTCTCCAGCCCCATAAAGACATTATTGTAATAATGCTCAGAGACAATAGAGATGGGGACTAGAAGGACTGGCTCACGATATGAAGCTCACCACAAAGAATGGAGAGTGCAGTTAGGGAAATTACTACACTAACAACTAGCATGACAATGTCAATGAATGAGAGAAGTAGAAGGCCGGTCTTGAATACAGGCAGGAATGGGGGAGGAGAGTGAGGGGGCATTGCTGGTGGGGATGTTGCAATAGTGAAGGGGGTGTTCTGTTTATGACTGAAACCCAACTGCAATCATGCTTGTTATCATGGTGCTTACATAAAGATTAATTTATAATTATTATATAATATAGAACAATATAGTAATTGTTATATATAACAATATAATAATCATTATTATTCAATTATCATTGTCTCAAAGCCCTAATTTTTATTCCTGTAAGTTTTTTATGCTTCCATTGACAATATTTCAGTTCTTCAGTATGATCTTAAAATATAGTCAAGCTACATCAGGTTTCCTTCTCAGGGAGGATAATTTCAGTAAAACAGAACTTTTTAGTAAAGGAAACATATTTTCATTTCTATTGTGGAAAATATATGGAAATGTTTATGATAGCAAGACATTTGTCAGTAGCTTTTATCATAATTCTCCTCCTCCATTCTCCCTGTGCAGCTGAGTGTTTTGCAAGGTTGGACAAAATCTGTGAACAGAGGTTAAGGGGAGACTTGTTCTAGACTTTATCTCTGGCTAACAAAGGCAGATATTTCAGGAAGCACATTTGTTAGCATGACCATCCAAGATCTGGGTTATGTGTCTAGAATCTGATTTTTAACCCAGATCTTGCTGAATGGCTGAATGACCGTAAGAATTTGGAATTTTCTACTTCCCGACTTAGGCCTCAATTTCCTCATCCAAAAATGTAGGCTTCCTGGCAGATACAACTGTGATGACCAGAATTACTACAACCATCTGAGAAAGAAAGAACTGTAAGTTTTCTCTGACACAAGATATAGCATGTCTAGGTTCATATTCTAGGCTCAAACTCCAGAGAAATTTCTCATGTATGCAAATTTGTTCACCACAGAAGTAACTATGATGGCAGACAACTGATCCTATCTTAAATTTCAGAGCTTGAGAGGAGTGAATGAGTAAAAGAGTATACTCATAGAATGACATCAAAATACAAAAAAAAATGAGCTAGATTTGTTGCAAATTTCAAAATAATGAAATTGAATGAGTTGAGTTGCAGAGAGTATCAAAGAAAAGCATATATGTGGAATAAGCTACTCTTTTGCAAATCAGCATACAAATACTACGTATTTCCCTGGATTCCTGTGTCTATATAAAAGTTTAGAAACGTGATGGGAAAGGCAGGTATACAATTCACAAAAATGATTTACATTACAGGAGGAAGGGAAATGGGACTGGGAGTGAAGAAAAGAGGGACTTTGCATCTAACTATAACAGCTCATAGAAATGCACTTGATCAAAGAAAACAGCAAATAGCATTAATACATCATCAGCTCCGGGAGGTGGAAAATAGGGTATATATGAGTGTTGGTATGTTTTTCATATCTTTAAAATGTTGCAAGAAAAGAAACCTATGCATAAAAATAAGCCAGAAAGTACTCATTTGTAGGCAGAGGATGATTGAAAACTCTGTTCACAACTTGTCAGGGCACTAGGGCTAATAGAAGGGGGTGGGCTAAGGTATTCTATGTCCCTTGGAGGATTTCACTTAAAGCAGTTCATACTCTCAGTCATGAAGCATGGTGAGAGCTGGTGTTACTGAAGTGAAAAGTACAAGGAGAGGAAGGAAAATCATTGGGAAATGAAGAAACTAGGTAGCAGATCAAAGTATCAAGTCTGAAGGATTCATTAATTTCATTCATTCATTCATTCATTCATTCATTCATTTCTAGGGTGAGGAGAGACTTTCAAAGTTGTTAGCGAGGCAAAAATAGAGATGATTTGGTTTGAGGAATGTGAGGTTTAGGAAGTGGGAAGTTCAGGGTAACTGGAGAGTGAAATGAACAAGAAAGGAGATGCAGTTAGAGGAATATTACCAGATTACAGAAGGATGATTTGTGCCTAACCAACAGGTTAAGAGACCAAAGAAACTACAACAGGCTTAGAAGAAACCCTCTGGCAGCTGGTGTAGAGGATGGGATGAAGAGAGCTAAGGAAAGCAGGGAAGGCTTCATTTATCCAAACCAGCATTCATGAATGATAGGAGTTTGAATTTGGGCAGTACCAAGAAGGAAGATAAGAGAAACTGGCAGACAGCAGGGCAATGATAGCCAGAACCTGTATGGCACCAATAACCTTCCTCTCTCCCAGAGCTGGAGCTTTCCTTCCTTCTTTCACACCCTCTCTCCTCTCTTTCCTTCCTCCCTCCTTTTTCCTTCCTCCCTCCCCTCTTTCCTTCCTTCCTCTTCTCTTGTCTTCCTTCCTTCCTTTCTTTACCAATTGTTTCTTCCTCTTTATTTCTTTTATCCTTTCTCCTTTTCTTCTTCCTTCCTTCCCTTTCTTTCCTTCCACCTTCCCCTTTCTTCTTCCATTCTTCCCTCCTCTCCTTCCTTCCTCTCTGTACTCTCTCCTTCCCTTTCATTTGTCCCTCCTTCCC
>PVKC010010482.1:0-25682 GCA_004027635.1 Crocidura indochinensis | reverse complement strand
ACCTTCCTCATCTCCCATCACCAGCCAGAGCCATTGAGACTAAAAAAGACTATTTCCTCTCCATGGCAAATGGGCTATTTAGGCAGAGTTGGTTCATGGTAGTGCACTGTCACTGCCCTAGAAGAAATAGGGGGCACTGGGGCCAGGACCAGCATGGGCTCTACTGATGGACATCTGTAGTAAGGTGCTACCAGGAGGATGGGCCAAGCCATCCTGAAATACAGGGCAGGACTATTGGCTCAATTTCTCCTGATAGTATATTCCAGAAGATATTGCTAATTAACCAGGGGCTTCTCCAAAAGTAAAGTGACAATGGAACTTTTCAAACAAGCCCAGGTACAAATGACAATAATCCCAACCCAAGAACATCAAGACAGACATAACATCTGTCTAGTCCTCACTGTGGGTTGCTATTGATTCAGAAACTTTAGACTCAGACACTAGCTAAACACAAACTACAATCCTAAGTCTCTTCCTCATGTTCCCAGAGAGAAATTCGTCCCAGGAGGACATATGCAAGCCTTTGGTTAACTGGGTACATGGTCCGAGTTACTGACCATTATTGGCACCCCATGAACAGTCACAATAGCAACCTGGTGCCCAGGCACGCACAGAGCATGTTGTTGATCTGTTGGGACTCCCTCCCATCCATCTGGTGTCCGAACAAGAACATTCAGTGAAATGTTGAGCCCAGAGGGGACAATGTGGTCTCTGAAGGGACAGACACTCGCCACCTCCTTGTTATTCTAGAAATATCCTAATGTCCAACAATGTTGTTTGCCTGAGAGAAAGCTGTGTCCTCATCACTAACATGTAGCCCTGGAAGAGGGCTACATGGTGAGTCTCTGGCATGTCAATACCACTCACACAACTTAGACCCCATACAAAATGTCAATGGACCCACAAAACTGCAATCAGCTTCTCCTACTGGGGATCCAGTCCCCACTCCGCCTCTCTAGGAGGGCTCTCTAGCTGGGACAGTGAACACACTTGATCTCCCAGACCAGGTGACCAACTATGAATTGGACACTGTGTTTATACCTTCACAATACTTCCTCTTTGTCTTGTTACATCTGGGAATGTAGCGGGGTCCCCTGAGCACCTCATGGCTTAGCTCTAATAGGCCAGATACTTGGGAAGATCAGGGAAGCAGAAAGAACAGCTGCGTAGATAAGTGCCAATAATCCTTGTAGCCTGAGTCCCAGGAGGGGAGACATGAGCTCCATCACCACCTTGCACTTGGATGTTGAGATGGTGGTCACATCTACTGGTGGCTCCATCGGTGGCCCCTCACTCAAGAAACATAATATACAGGGCCGGGGCCCGGGAGATAGCATGGAGGTAAGGCATTTGCCTTTCATGCAAAAGGTCATCGGTTTGAATCCTGGTGCCCCATATGGTCCCCCGTGCCTGCCAGGAGCAACTTCTGAGCATGGAGCCAGGAGTAACCCCTGAGCACTGCTAGGTGTGACCCAAAAAACCAAAAAAAAATATATATATATATATATACAGGGCCAAAGAGATGGCATGAAAGTAGAGCATTTGCCTTGTATGCAGAAGGATGGTGGTTTGAATCCCAGCATCCCATATGGTCCTCCGAGCCTGCCAGGAGAGATTTCTGAGCATAGAGCCAGGAGTAACCCTGAGTGTTGCCGAGTGTGACCCAAAAACCAAAAGAAAAAAAAAGAAGAAAAAACACGATATACTAGTTGTTAGTGTAGTTATTTCTCTGACTGCAAGCACCACTCTTGGTGGAAAGTTTCATATGGTCCTTCTAGCCCTCATCTCTATTGTCTCTGGATATTATTACAATAATGCCTTTTATTTTTCTTAAATTACACAGATGGTAGTGAGTGAGTGAAATAGAAAGAATGCCTGCCTCAAATACAGGCAGGGGTGGAGAAGAGGGAGATAGATAGGTGGCATTGATGGTGGTAATGTTGCTCTGATGAAGGGAGGTGTTCTTTTTTTTTTTTTTTTTTGGTTTTTGGGTCACACCCGGCAGTGCTCAGGGGTTACTCCTGGCTCCATGCTCAGAAATTGCTCCTGGCAGGCACGAGGGACCATATGGGGCACCGGGATTCGAACCGATGATCTTTTGCGTGAAAGGCAAACGCCTTACCTCCATGCTATCTCCCGGGCCCCAGGTGTTCTTTTTTCTATGACTGAAACCCAACTACAAACATGTTTGTAATCATGGTGCTTAAATAAAGATATTATTAAAAAATAATAAAAAACACAGCATAACTGAACTCTGCAGAAAATCCCAAGGGGGCTGATTTGGCACCCATTTTGGGGGGTAGTATTTTCAGATATCTGTTACTGTTGCCCAATTTACATGAGCCCCACATTCATTCTTGTGACCCCATCAATTTTTGATGCATGAGTGTATGTGCCCATGGAATAGCAGCCCACAAAAGAATGCAAGCCAAGGGATGAGCAGAAATGAGCACTTGTTGGGTGTACATGATTGACTAGTGTCCCCAAATCCATCAAGACAGTTCTTCCCAACTCCAACTATGAGACACTGGCCATGGCCAGAAGACCTTGTTCCTATGTCCCTACTAGTGGGCATGTGACCCAGGCCCAAGCACAATTTCTTGGTGGGAGCATTTTAAGTGGCAAGACACCAAAAACTCAAAGTGCTGTGTCTATAAACACCAAAGTGGCGTTGGCTGAAGACACTCAACCCAAGAATAGTTGCACAATTTTTTTGGGGGGGCACACCTGGTGATGCTTAGGGATTACTCATGGCTATGAGCTCAAAAATCGCTCCTGGCTTGGGGACCATATGGAATGCCAGGGAATTGAACTGTGGTCTGTTCTGGGCTAGCTCGGGCAAGGCAGATTCCTTACTGCTTGCGCCACCACTCCAGCCCCTGCACAATTTTTTTCTCCAAGTACAAATGGAATCTTCACTACATGAAACTATATTCTTGAAAATAAAATGGGCCTCAACATGTTTGTAATAACCAGGATCGTGCTAAGTCGGAGTTGTTGAATAACACAGAAATTAAAAAAAAAGAATAAAATAAAAAGAGCTATAATATGCTCCCCAGTAGGAAATAGAACAACGCATGTGCACATGAGTCACCAAGACAGTTAAACATACTTTGAGTGAGGGGTCTAAAAGAGCTCCGTGTTAAGGTGTCTGCCTTGCAGCCATGAGATCTCAAGTGCAATCCCTAGTGCTTCTCACATGTCAAAACACAGCCTGGTGAGACTGATTTTGGGGAATCCTCGGGTCAGAACCAAGAACATGATCTTCTATTTCTTGCACCCACGTAGTGTGAGTGCTTCAACCAAGAGTATGAAAACTCCAGGACACTCTGACAGAGTGCCAAGACATAGGGCAGCCAAGGGAGGAATTCCATGTCTGCAACAACTCCACGGGATGTTGCAAAAACTTCAATGAATACATAGGATGAATTAAATGGAAATGAAAACATGGCTCATCAAGAAGTGAGGAGGAAGAAACACTTGGGAGAAATGTAGCAAAAGAAAAACTTACATTGGAGAAGGAAAACATTGGGAGCCAGAGCAAGGTTTGTGCTTGCCTTGCACACAGCCATCCTGGGTTCAATCCCCAGCATAGCATATGTCCCCCTGAGTGTCACAAAGAGTAATCTCTAAGAACTGGCAGATGTGATCCAAAATTAAAAAAAAAGACAAATTAAAAAGAAGGATACAATTAAAAAAAAGGGAAGAGGAGAAAGGCATGAAAGATGTGAGCTGCAGGAATGAGAGAAAGATGCTGGAACACTGTGTGCTTAAAACCCTTCACTGTGACACTGGACACAATGCTTAAGCCTACTTTCTCCCATGGACACATTGTTTTCCTTGTTTGTCTCTATGTCTCTTTGCTTGCTCCTCCACAATGAAGAAGCCTGTGTTCTCTTTTGAACACGTTTCCTCTCTTCTTCTCTCCCCTCACATCTTTCTAAGCAAATGCTTTTCCATAAAAACTGCCTGACTACACACACACACACACACACACACACACACACACACACACACACACAAGTACTGTGAATTATAGAAACTCAACAAAGATTTAAAAAAGAAAAATTTGACACATAAGTTGAATCCAGAGTGAGCGGCAAAGAATAAAGATGAAAGCACAAATCAATACAATTAAAGCCAGAAAAATTAGAGAGAAAATCAAACCAAATGCCCTTTCTCAGACAGATCAACAAAATGAATAGGGCCTCATAAGCTTCATTAATCAAGAACAAAAAATAGACGCATACATTACCCATACCAAGAAAGAATGAGATCACTTACAGTAAGATCTTGGACTCAAGAGGAGCGCTAATATTTTAAACATGGCTCCCATACATTTGACAAAGCAGATAAAATGAACAAACTCTTTGAAAGATGTAAACATTTTAAGCTCTCTAAAGAGGAAATTAGATTATCTAGCCATTCCTATATACAATAAGAAAGTTCAATTTTATTGTTTAAATTTATCACACAGAAAGAAAAAAAGCCTAAAGAAACCAGAATTCCAGACTGAGATGTCCACAAGGACAAACTCGACCTAAATAAAGGAAGAAACTATCTGAACCATTACAAAATCACCCAGAAAAATGCATGAGAAGAAATGACTTGCCATGATCCCAATATCAAAATCTGAAATAAATATTACAAGATTAAATCATCCCCATTTATTTGCCATGATGAACTTGACCACAAAATATTACTAAGCTGAATCCAACAATAGAAAAAAGAAATCACACATTGCAACAAATGGGGAAATTCTTCTAGAGGTGAAAACTGCTTCAATACTTACAGGTCAACTAGCATCATACAATAGAACATGTGAACATCTAAATACCAGGAAATAAACTAGAAGGCAAAAAAAATAGAAGAAGAAAATCATTTAATAAAACTCAGCATTCATGAACTCAAATAATAGAAACCCCCTCACAACCCAGGAATGGAATAGAAAGGGCTTCCTTGGGCTAGAGAGGTAGCACAGAAGTTAAGATACCAGCAACCCTGGTTTGATCTCTCACACCACACAGGGGCCCCAAGTACTTCTAAGAGAGAACAGAGCCTGGAGTGCCTCTGAGTATATCCCACACATGCCTGCATCCCTCATCCCACAACCATCAGCACAAAAATCTCCCCCCATCACCCACTGCTGGTGATTCACGTGTGGTAGAGACAATCCCTAAAATTAAGAGCATGAAAAAATGGCAATTCTCTTTCCCTCAATTCTACTTAACCTAGCTTTAGAAGGATCAAAGAAATTAAGTATAAGAAAAGTAAAATAAAAATGACTTATATGAGGGTTCATCCTTGGTACAGAGGAAGAAAGAAAAAGAAAGAAAGGAAGAAAGAAGGAAAGAAAGAAAGAAAGAAAGAAAGAAAGAAAGAAAGAAAGAAAGAAAGAAAGAAAGAAAGAAAGAAAGAAAGAAAGAAAGAAAGAAAGAAAGAAAGAAAGAAAGAAAGAAAGAAAGAAAGAAAGGAAGGAAGGAAGGAAGGAAGGAAGAAAGAGAGAGAAAGAAAGAGAGAGAGAGAAAAAGAAAGAAAGAAAGAAAGAAAGAAAGAAAGAAAGAAAGAAAGAAAGAAAGAAAGAAAGAAAGAAAGAAAGAAAGAAAGAAAATTAATCCAGATTGGGAAAAAATTCAAAAAGTAAAGTCATTATTCTTTGCAGATGACATGATAGCAAGTATTTGAATTATTTTTTAAAATGTAAAATGATTACGAACAATGAATAGAGCAAAATGACTCATTGTAAAATCAATATACAGGCTGGAAAGAGCTCAAAAGCTGAATATATACGCTTTGCCTGCAGGAAGGCTGGGTTCAGTTCTGGGCATTACGAGAAATAACCTCCAAGCTCAGAATCAGGAGTGCCATTGAACAAAAAGTTTTTGGTGTGACCCCCAACAACTCAAATCTAAAGTCAATATACAAAACAATTGTCCAAAAAGGACATACAACTGATATGCAGGTAAAATGAACCAACACTGAATATTAGGGACAGAACATGAAGGTCACAATGGAACCCTACCTGGCACTCATGCCAATGACATCAGTGACACTGAAGTGACCAGTGGTCAGCAAGTATGTGGAGAACAAGAGTCATAGTGTACTGAGAGAAAATGAATTCTCATGTTATCATTTAGGAAAACTGTCTAGAAATTTCTTTGGAAGCAGAAACCAGAGATACAATTAGTTGGTTCAGTTTCCCACTGGGGGGGGGCCTATATGAAGAATAAAAGATATTCATATATACGGGGCTGGAGCAATGGCACAAGCAGTAAAGCGTCTGTCTGCCTTACCCATGCTAGCCTAGAATGGACCGCCGTTAGATCCCCGGCATCCCATATGATCCCCTCAAGCCAGGAACAATTTCTGAGTAACCCCTGAACATCACCAGGTATGGCAAAAAAAAAATTCATATACAAACAGCGAGTTTTCCCCAAAAATTCTTTGAATATGGCAGTAACTGAGGGGCCTGTTGATCAATGATTGGGGAAAAAAAATGGGAGGCATTTAATCAATGGAACACCATACTCCTTTTTTTTTTTTAAGATAAAACTTTACTTTGCACAACAAAATTGGAAGGATCTTGAGAAACTCAGAAGGCAAAATTGCAAGTATTCTATTTCTTCATCTCTGTGTTCAGTCTGAGAAAATAAAAACCCAAGAAAGGGGTGAGGAGAAAGAACCAAGGTGAAGGAGGGTGCAAATTCATTACCGAAGAAAAATACTTTAGCCAGATCTAACTCGATAGCTTTGAAAGGGCACCAGAGTGTAGTTCCCAGAAAACAGCACTAGAAAGACAGATACAGATAAAAGTAAGATATATAAGAAAACATTAGTCCCTACAGGCGGGCGTCATTAGTGAGTCAGCAGGGAAAAATAAGTCGAATCTTGCCTGAATGCACAGAAAGATGTGAAGGGAAATTACTTCCTCAGAAAAAACAAAAACTGATTCGATTTTTTGTCAACAGGCCGCCTTGCAAGACATGTTAAAAGAGGTTCAAGGCGAGGGAAATGATGACGCTGGCCAAGGACAGCCCTCGGGGGAGAAGAAAGAGAGAGGGTGAGAATGAGGACAGGAAGATGGGTCAGAAACTCATAAGCACCACACTTAAAAAAAGAAAAAGAAAAAACAAAACTTATCTAAAAAAATAAAAAGAATAATAAAATTATTTGACTGTGTATGCTTGCTACACATCCTTGCTGGTGTGATCAGGTGAGAGTGATTTGAACATGTTACAAGGGACAGGAGGGAGGAAAGAGGGGGGGAAGTACTTAGTTTTGGGTACTTGTGTATTCTTCAAGCAATGGAGTAATCTGGAAGTGAATTTTGATCCGTTGTACATTGTGAACTCTAGAGAAAATGCTAAAAAAATCTTTAAAAACTCTTTTTTTTCCCATGCCAAGCAGTGTGTAGGGTTTAGTCTTGGCTCCGCATTCAGGGATCATGCCTAGCAGGGCTCAAATTTTGAGAGGACTACATGCAGGGCAAGTTCCCTATTCACTGTACTCTAGCTGTGACACCTGTTTTTTCTCTATATTTTTTAAATTATACAAAGGAAGAAGAGAATATGGAATTATATAAAATGCCAAGTTAATAGAAAGGAGGGAAGCTGGAAATAAGAGCAAGCAAAAAACAGCAACAACATGGTAGATTTTAATCAAGCACTATCAATGAATCAAAGTCTCTCATGCTTATTTGATGTACGGTCCTCTTTATGGAAACCATATTTTTTTATACCATAAGACACACTTTTCCCCCCTAAAAAGGTGGGAGGAAATGTCTGTGCAAATGTCTGGAGCAAATGCTACCTGGAGCTGAAGCCTGTGTGCAGGGATGGAGAGACATAATGTCATAATGATTTTTAATGTCATATTGACTGCCGTTCACTTAACATGGTTGAAATACTATTCTGTTATAGTTTATTGAATATTTTAATACACCATTTGCTTTAGAATGTTTTTTCTTGTTTTCCTCCTCTAAAGACTATGTGCATCTTATGGTCAGGTGAGTCTTATAGAGCGAAAAATATTGTATTATTCTGCATCTCCCTGTCAATGTACAGAAAAATCTCTCCAATTGCCTTCAGGCTCCTGTTGTGTTCTCTCTACCCTGCCAGCATCATTGCAGCGCCTCACACTGGAAAGCACTGGTCTACCCATGGCAATTAAATTGTAAAAATTGGGCTGGAGAGAGAGCTAAAGGTCAGAGCACTTGCCTTGCATAAATGAGCTGACCCCAGTTTGGATCCCTGACAGCACATTAGATCCTCTGAGCACCGCCAAGAGTGATTCCTGGGCCTACCCAGTGCTCTGAACATGGCTGGGTGTGGCCACAAGCCAATATATAGGTAGAAGTTATTACAGTGGATAAACAAATAAATTAATTAATTAAAAAAGACCTATACGTGAATTATCTACAAGAAATCCAGGATCAGGGCATGGTTCAAGGGTTAGAGCTCATGAGTGGAATATATGGAGCCTCCAGTTTGATCTCTGGGACTGCCAGATGTGGAGGTTTCAAGATGAGCACCGCAAATTAAACCACAAAGCTATAAAAGAGAGACAGAAATTTAGGTTAAAATAAAGACACGTTTAGATGCAAGTAAATGGACGGAGTGGCCTATAATATGACACTCCAAGGGACAATGATGGGTGAACATCAGATAAATAAGGGGTCGCCATATGCCTCTCGTGGACCATTGGCAACAAGAAGGAACCAAGGACAGAAGAGGCTGCCAGGCGACAAAGGTCAAGGAACACTGACTAGCCTAAGGTTCCCCACAGACATATTGTATGAACACAAATCACAAGAAAGTGGTAGCAACATCACTCATTTCAGATGGAAAAATCTTAAAGAAATCGTCAGGAAAGAATAGCCAGGAATTATCAGGAAAGAAGGGCAGTAAAGAGGCCAGTTCTCCCACACAGATCTAACAATACCTAATGTGGACACACAGGGGCACAATATTGGATCCAAATGCTACAGAACTTCAAGAAGACAAGAAGAACTCACTATTGTGGCAGGAAACCTCAGCCTGCCTCCAGCACCAGGGTCCCACAGGAGAGGTCAGGCCTGTTTCAACAGCCCTGTGAGTCAGCTGGGTGCCAGTAGTGCCCATTGAAGGCTTCAACAGTTCTAGCAGATGACTTGGTAGTTCAACCTTCAGGGTCATTCATTGATACCAATCACATATATGCTCAGTCATGCAATGCCCCTGAATGAAAAAAAATCCCATTTCTTTTTTTTTTTGGGGGGGTGGGGGGTGGTCTTGTCCGGTAGCTCTTGGTTTACTCCTGGCTCTGCATTCAGAACTCACTCCTGGCAGGTTCGGGGACTATATGGGATGCAGGGAATGGAACTCATGTTGGCAGCGTGCAAGGCAAACACCCTACTTGCTGTTCCATCGCTCCAGCCCCAGAAAGCAAACTTTCAAGAAAACCTCAAAATGTAGAGATTTAACACACTTCTAAATCACATGTGGGTTTTAAAGATAAAGATAGCAAGAAAAAAATTTTTTAATTTGGAACAAAGTTAAATTACTTTTCCAGATACGTAAGAAGCAATGTGAGCATAGGTGGATGAGAACATTGAAAACCAATAACCTAAGCTCCCACTGATGAATGAGAAAAGAGTTAATTAAATCCCAAATAGGAAACGTGAAATGGAATGCTTAAAATACAGACATCAATTAAACAAATTATTAATAAAGCAAAACAATAAAACCAAAATGACTCATCAAAAAGATTTTAATTAATCAAAAAGGGACTGAAGCAACAGTACAGAAGGGAGGATGCCTGCCTTGCACCCAGCCAACCCAGGTTTGATTCATGATACATAATATGGTTCCCCGAGGACCTCCAGGAGAGATTCTTGAGAATACAGTTAGAAGCAGACCCTGAGCATTGCAGGGTATGGACTAAGACAAATATATACGTGTATATATATATCATATATATTATATATATAATAAACCTCTACCCAGGCTAACTAAGGAAAAGAAACAGTAGACACAATTCACTAATATTAGAAAAGAAAAATGAGGACATGAGGGCCGGAGTGACAGCATAGCAGTAGGGTGTTTGCCTTTCACAAGGCCCACCTAAGATGTACCCAGGTTTGATCCCTGGCATCCCATATAAGGGAATGACAGGCATTCCCTTTGTCTGTCAGGAGTGATTTCTGAGCTCATGGCCAGGAGTATCCCTTGAGCATCACTGGGTATGGCTCAAAATAACAACAACAACAACAATAACAACAAAGAATCTACACAAAACTCACACAAGAAGATAAAAGTCTTGGTCCTAGATTCTGTAACTGAGTCAATAACTGATAATCTATCAAAATGGTTGCTGATGATTCTACTAAACATTGTTGTTGGGGTGGGAGTGAGCAGGGACTAGAGCCCACCAAGCAGTGCTCAGAGTCTGACAGTGCCAGGGGTAATGCAGGGACTGTTTGGAGACCTGCTCTAACCTATGAGCCCTGCTAAACAGTAAAGGGAAACAATTGCAAGAATATTCAATTATCTCTCAGAAGACAAAAGCAGAGAGAATATTTTTTTTTTGTTTTTGGGTCACACCCAGCATCGCTCAGGGGTTACTTCTGACTCCATGCTCAGAAATCGCTCCTGGCAGACTCGGGGGACCATATGGGACGCCGGGATTCAAACCGATGACCTTCTGCATAAAAAGAAAATGCTTTACCTCCATGCTATCTCTCCAGCCCCAAGAGAGAATATTTTTCATTCATTCCCTGAGACCTGCATTACCAGAATTCCAAATAGATACAATATTAATGTAGATACAAGTATTAATGAAAATAAAAGGCATAGGCTAATCTCTCTCATGACCATCAGTGCAAAAAATAGTCAGCAAAATATTCGCACATCCAATCTAACAGAGTAAATATGAATTATACACCATGACCCGGTGGGATTTTATTCCAGATATACAAGGTTGGTTCACCATTAAAAGCCAATCAATATAATCCATTACATCAACAGATAAAAGAAGAAAAATAATATGATAATGCTCATAGGTGCAGAAAGAACATTTGACAGAGACAATCACATATTTAATTTCTGCTCTTTGAAAAGCGCTGTAAAGACATATGCTAGAGGAACAGTAGCTTAGAGAAATATTTGCAAACATTAATAATAGAGGGCTTCCACCCAAGCTACATAAAGAACTCTTAAATTCTAATAATAAAAACCCATAAAATATAAATATGGAAAAATTTCTAAAGGTATTTGACTAAATATTTCTACAGGTATTTGACTAAAACAGTTAAATTGGCATAATTTATATTTTTTAAAGCCTGCAATATTATTAGTCAATAGAGAAATGCAAATATAAGTCATAATGATATACTGACCTTGTAAATACAAAGCAAAAAAAAATGTTAAACCAAGACAAACCCAACTACAAATGTGTTTGTAAGTGGTGTGTAAATAAAGAAATTATGTTTTTTTAAAAGACAACAACAACAACAAAAAAATCCTAACAGCTTCAAGTACTGAGAAGGATGTAAAACAATTAGAATTTTCATACACTAGTGATAGAAACTCAAAATAATAACCATTTTGGGAACATTTTGACCATTCCTATAAGGTTGATACTCATTTACAATATGCCCAAATGGGTAGAATCCTGGATTTATTCAAAACAAAAACTATGCTCACAGAAAAATATGGGCATCTCCACTTACGGTGGTTTTATTCCTAGTCAAAGAGCAAGAAAGAACCTTAGAATTCTTTATCTGGTGAATCAGCAAACTGAGCAATATCTGGATAAGACGATAATAGTCAGAAATAAACTTTAAGAGACTCAATAAAACGATGGCATCGTGCTTTTTATGGAATGAAAAAGCCAACCTAGACTGTCACATATGAAACAATAGAAATGGCTCCTCTTTAAGTCCGAATATCAAAAGAAATTCAAAGTTATTAAAAACCTGGGGGTCTGCACAGATAGCACAGCAGTAGGGTAGGGTGTTTGCCTTGCAAGCAGCTGATGCAGATGAATTTTGGTTCCATTCCCAGCATCCCATATGATTCCCCGTGCTTGCCAGGATTGGAGAGAGAGAGAGGAGAGAGAGAGAGAGAGAGAGAGAGAGAGAGAGAGAGAGAGAGAGAGAGAGAGAAGTGGTTCCATTTAGGAATGGAAAGCTTTTGTAAAGCAAATGGAAATATAAGCAGAATAAAAAGCCAGCTGACTGGATGGAGATATTTGCACATCATACATCTAATAAGAATTAGCATCCAAGGCATATAAATAATTCATACAACTCAACCAGAAGATACACAAACCCAGTTAAAAACTGGACAGTCTATTTGAAGAGTCATTTGGTCCAAAGAGAACAAATAGGTAACTCAATGGGCACATAGAAAAATATTCATCTCTAAGGGCTGGAATTATTGGGCAGCGGAGAGAGAATGTTTGCCTTGCATGCAGTACTTGGATTCAATCGTTGGTATCCGATAAGGTCTCCTGAGTATTTCCAGAAGTGATTCTTAAGCTCAGAGGTAGGAGTAACCCCTGAGCATCACTGACAGTGACCCAAAGACTTAAAAAAATTATCGTCACCTTGTAATAAGAAAATATAGGTCTCAAGTACAGGCGGGGTTGGGCTGGGGAGGAGGGAGATTTGGGTCATTGGTGATGGGAATGTTGCACTGGTGAAGGGGGGTGTTCTTTACATGACTGAACCCCACTACAATCATATTTGTAATCACGGTGTTTAAATAAAGATATATATATATATATATAAGAAAATATAGGGGACTAAAGAGATAGAATGGAGGTAGGATGTTTGCCTTGCATGCAGAAGGACAGTGGTTCAAATCCAGTATCCCATATGGTCCCCTGAGCCTGCCAGGTCCGATTTCTGAGCGTAGAGCCAGGAGTAACCCCCTGAGCACTGCCAGGTGTGACCCCAAAACAAAACAAAACCAAGAAAATATAGATCAAAATCACAATAAGCTAATGAATTATACCTGTGAAGAAAGCTTACATGAAGATAAACAAATATGGACAAGAGTGAGAAGATAAAAGGAAATCTCATGCACTGATTGGTAGTAATGTAAGCTGGTGAAGCGATTTTGGAAAATAGTATTGAACTTCCTCAATCACCTAATAAACCTAATAAAAAACCTAATAAGCCTAATGATAACCTAATAGATGTATGATTCAAGAGACTTAGTTCTAAGGGTCTGTGAGAGTAAATGAGAACATTAACGAAGCTCCGTCTTTACCCCAAGTTGATGGCGGCATTATTTATAATGGCTAAGAGATGGAAGCGATTAAAATCCCATCCACAAATGACTGAATAATAAAGATGTAGTTACATAA
Source organism: Crocidura indochinensis (assembly GCA_004027635.1). NCBI lineage: Eukaryota > Metazoa > Chordata > Mammalia > Eulipotyphla > Soricidae > Crocidura > Crocidura indochinensis. The sequence continues at coordinate 12,332 of PVKC010010482.1, read as the reverse complement.
TAGGTTATAATTGGGCTATTTTAAAATATTAAACTCCCCCCAAGAGAAACTTTACAGACCAGAAGAAAATGCATGATCTATTCCAAATGTTGAGTAGAAAAACCTCCAACTAAGAATTTTGTTTTTTTGTTTTTTGGGGTCACACCCGGCAGCACTCAGGGGTTACTCCTGACTTTAAGCTCAGAAATCCCTCTTGGCAGGCTCCGGGGACCATATGGTATGCCGGGATTCGAACCACCATCCTTCTGCATGCAAGGCAAATGCCTTACCTCCATACTCTCTCTTCAGCCCCAACCACGAATATTTTATCCAGAATTGAAATGATAAAAGAAATTTTAGGAAAAAAATAAAGTCATTAGGGCTAAACCATCCCTTCAAGAAATACTAAAAAATCTCCTACAAAAGGAAAAGTCACGTAGAAGTTAAAAGATCCCTACAAATTTAAAAGATGGAAAGTACAATTATATTGTTTGTTTTTGTTTTTAATGAGCTTGAAATTGACTTGCTTTCAATTAAAATGGGATATAAAAGGGCCGGGCGGTGGCGCTGGAGGTAAGGTGCCTGCCTTGCCTGCGCTAGCCTAGGACGGACCTCGGTTCGATTCCCCGGTTTCCCATATGGTCCCCCAAGCCAGGAGCGACTTCTGAGCGCATAGCCAGGAGTAACCCCCTGAGCGTCACTGGGTGTGGTCCAAAACCCCCCCCCCAAAAAAAAGGGATATAAGCTTAGCACCTATGTGTAAAACTGCAGGGGAACCTCAAAACTAATGTCTTTTTTTTAATCTATCTTTGGTTACGTGGTCACTCCTGATATTTAGAACTTATTCATGGTTTTGTGCTCAATGATCCCTGGCGAATGGGACAAGGGATGAAATTGAGATCAGTTACATGCAAAGCAATTGCTTTAACCTCTGTATTGTATTTCCTACCTTGCATGTATTCCCCTACTACCACCACCCGGCACCTGATATAGTCCCCTGAGTCTGCCAGGAACAACTCCTGAGCGCAGAGCCAGGAGTAATCCCTGAGCACCAATGGGTGTAGTCCAAAAACCGAAACAAAAAATTAATTAATAAAAAAGATTTGATATCCTAACCATTTCCAGTTGTATAGACCAGTAATGTTAAATGGTAGAACAACTTGGAACCAGAGCAATTGCGCATTACTCCAGAAATATAAGCAGATAAAATACCTCTATACATCAAACACTTCTGATAACAAATATGAAAAAAAATTTATTTTAGAAACAGTTCTTTGGGACACATGTAATTTTGTCTTTTATTCAAAATAAATGTAAACTTGCCCACTAATCAAATGGGTGTGTCCATTTTTTCATAAAAATTGGACTCTTTTTTGATTATTTGATACTATAGGATAAGGTCATCTTGCACATTTTTCAGGTTCGATTGCTACTTTTTTTTGTTTTGTTTTGTTTTGATTTTGGGGCCACACCTGGCAGGGGTTACTCCTGTCTCTGTACTCAAAATTGCTCCTGACAGGCTTGGGAACCACAGGGGATGCTGGGGATAGAACCTGGGTCTGTCCTGGGTTTAGCCGAGTGCAAAGCAAATGCTGTGCTACCACTCAGGCCCCTGAGTGATTTGTAATCAGTGCTCAGAACAGAATACAAAATGGCTGGAATATGCTTAGGGCCACTTCTGGCATTTCCAGCCATGTTTCAATGCCAAACCTAAATTCAATAAGCAATTTTTGAAGGAGTCATGCCATATTTTCTTAGGGCTTCCATTAGGCTCTGTACTCAGAGCTCATATGTGGTACAGGGGTCAAAGCAGGTCTGCTGTGTGCAAAACAAGCACCTTTTCCACCGTGCTGTTTCTCTAGCCCCGAAGCAATTTTATTTTAGAAAATTCATAATTTAAAACCTGTGTTGCTTGATAACCTGATAGATTCTTTTTGAATTTTTAATGGCAGATAACTGATTTTTCATAATTGACTATGGGATAGAGAAACACAACCTAGGATATTTTTTTTTAGAATCAAACATTTGAAAGGAAGTATTTCTGATTTTGTATCTCCAGACATTTCTGATACTCAATTATAACTCTCATAATTCAATCCTCGAAAGATTATTTTTCATTATAATTCAATAGTACCTGTAAATTTTTCTCAAGAATGATTTTCATCCCACTATTCCACATTGGCTTTACTTTTTTTTGTTTGTTTGTTTTAGCAAAACGAGCCATGTGATCATTAAACACAAGTAACAGCACAATTTTCCCATCAAGTGACATAGTTAAACCACCGAATTTTTCTAAAATAATAAACAAGTCTGGAAAGTCACCAGTCATTATATATATTAAAAGTGTTTTTAACAGCATTTAACTTCTGCTCAATGCAAAGGGTAACAGGTTCATCTTTCACTTTCAACCATGGTTTAAACTTTGCCCTTCTGAGAAAGGCCTCACCTCTGAGTGGAGTAATGATCTTTTGTAAACAGTCATATCTGTACAGAGGTTCAAAAACAAGCAGCTGGGAACAACTGCTCACTTCGAGACTTTTTAATGAAGTTAATGGTTTTGATTGTATGTGGAAGCACCAAAGTTCTTTTATATTATGAAAATATAACTTTCATAATAATAATAATTGCAATTATTTATTATATTTTGCTATGAGTGTCTCTGAATGGATTCCAAAGCGAGTTAAAAGATTAAATTCATTATCACCAACTTTTTTTTTTTTTTTGGTTTTGGTTTTGGGATCACACCCGGCAGTGCTCAGAGGTTACTTCTGACTCTACTCTCAGAAATCGCTCCTGGCAGGCTCAGAGGACCATATGGGATGCCTGAATTCGAACTACTGTCCTTCTGCATGTTATCTCCATGCTATCTCTCCGGCCCATGATCACCAACTTTTAACTTTCATTTCCAGTCCTACATTCTTGCTCATGATTGCCCTCTGTGTAAATTCCCATGCAATTATTCTTATAAACTTTCAGGTGAAAATTTTATCATCTTTAAAATAGACATTTTCAGAGCCAGAGTGATAACACAGCGGTAGGGCATTTGTCTTGCACGCGACTGACCCAGGACACACTCAGGTTTGATCCCCGGCATCCCATATGGTTCCCTGAGCCTGCCAGGAGTGATTTGTGAGCACAGAGCCAGGAGTGACCCCTGAGCACCGATGGGTGTGGCCCCCCAAAACAAACAAACAAACAAAAATAGACATTTTCCTCTCTGGAGTGTCCTAAAGGGCGACAAAACAATGTGTGTATCCTGCAAAAACATCTTTCATACGTCTTTCATACAAAGGGGCCACATTAGAAACATCAGTTGTGGACTGGAGAGATAGCACAGCAGTAGGACGTTTGCCTTGCACACAGCAGATCCAGGATAGATAGTGGTTCAAATCCCAGCATCCCATATGGTCCCATGCCTGCTGGGAGCAATTTCTGAGCACAGAGCTCGGAGTAACCCCTGAGTGCTGTTGCCGGGTGTGACCCAAAAACAACAACAACAACAACAACAAAAACAAAATAATCAAATAAATACAGGCTCTCCTTTATGAGAGGAAAGGTGGGAGGGAGGATGAGTGAGAGAGAGGGGAAGGAACCAAGTACACAGGTAATGGATGTGGTGTCTGAATAATGCCCATGAGAAACCATTATTCATAGCATTGGAAGCCAAATAAATAAAGCAAAAACGACTAGCCTTCCTTTTTGAAATTCTATCTGTGCTTAATTTAAACAATTCGTTCTTACACTTATCTACACATAAGTGATGTGACGGAGGAGAAGTACTAAAGAACTTTCATCTTTACTGATTCTAATTAAGCCCTCATGGTTTTTAAATAGGAGATAACAGCAATTTCTAAAATCAAATATGCTTTTAATTTTTTTGTTGGGAGACGCTGTGCTCAGGGTTTACTCTTGATTTTGTACCCAGGAATTACTCCTGGCAGTGCTCCGGGCACCAAATGAGGTGCTGGGGGTGGAAATCTGGGTTGGCCACTTGGAAGGCAAGCAAACTTCTAGCTGTCCTCTCTCGCTGGTTCATAAAATCAATCATTCTAGCATACATATAATCAATATCTATACTAACGTGATGTTTACATTCTAAGGAATGGCTGTAGAAAAACACTAAGTCTTTCTTTGCCGGAAACAAGGATGTTTCTGGAAGAGTAGACAACTTGGTCCATGCAGGAAAACCATTGTGACTCAGAGTACACAAGTCTTGAATTTGAGTTGGTGGGTTCTGGAGGTGTTAGTTGGCATGTGGCATGAAGGCACACGCAGTCCTAAACCCAGCTCTTGCATGTTCAGGTTGGGGGGGGGGGCAGTGATGAGTGGAATGCAATACACGTGAGCATGACCAGAAACACATTGGATTCATTATGCATTTAATTTCAAATTAATTTTTTATTTCTGCCAACATCTGGTTCCATATGGGGTCACGAGACACAGTGCAGGAGCTGAAATAGTTTCACTCTTCTGTTTATCTAGTCACCACTTCTCCAACGGTGCTTGGATGGTCCTTCTAACGGGGAATATTGCTGCTTGGAATAAATTGCCAACGAAAATAAGACCCCTGATCTCACTTCCTTGAGAGTAACAGCTGGATGTGAAATTGCTGGATCCTTATGATAAATTGAATTTTAATTTGGGAGAAATCCCAAATTATTTTCCATATTGACCAGACTATTTTACATACACACCCCTTCTCCCTCCTGAGGAATCCAATGGAAGTATTGACATCTTCCAATACTCTTGTGAAATTGTCTGCTTTTCTTTTCAGATGGGTTAACTTTGGGGGGGGGTCCACAAGATTTGGGTTCAACCCATGAGATCAACATATCAATATACATTTATAATCAGTTTGTGGAGCTAATGCAGTGATCTGTATTCTCAGTCTGCAAGTCTCTTGGTCTTTTATTTGTGGATGTATTTTATTAATACAGGAACTCCATCTGCTCTCTCATTACTGTTTGATTGGCATATCTCTCTCGGTCCTTTTATTTCCCACCCATTGAGCCTTTGAACCTCTGGAGCTCTTTGAGGCAGATCTTGCTTTCTCTGCCCACTTTGACAATCCCAGGCTTTTTAGATCCATTCATAGTTGATGGCATTCTCAATATGATGAGATTAGTGCCTGTCACCTGGCTATTTGCTTTGTCTCTGCCTTGAGTCTCTTTTGTTCTCCTTTCCTGCCCTAGTTTAAGTTGAGTGTGTTTTCATGAGCCACTGTAATGTATCTGATTTTTTAAATTTTTCCTTTGTGTGATTTTATGAGTACCTTTTCAGGAGGTTATACAATGCATCTTAACTGAGCATGATCTGCTGCTGAATAACACTAATTGAATTTCAGTAAGACATAGAAACTCTCTGTTAATGTCTCTCTTTTCTCTCGCCCCTCTTTTGTGTGCTTGAAAACCCAACCATTCAGTGTCACAACAATGATTTTGTCCAATCATTTTTACTTTTAATGGCGAGAAAGGACATGGGATTTTATAGATGTTTTTATACTGATCGGTTCAGACTTGAACTCAATTTCCTGTGGAGGCTCCAATTCATTTTGAAGAACTGCAGTATTTCTTCTGAGGCATACGGGCTAGTTTTAAGTGTTGGTTTTTTTGTGGGTTGGCTATTTTTTGGGGGGAGGGTGCCACACCTTGGCAATGCTCAGGACTACTTCTGGCATTGAGCTCAGAAAAACCCCGCTGGTGGTGTTTGGAGGACCATGTGGGGTGCCAGGGATCAAACCTGGATTGGATGTATATGAGGAAATGCCCTACCATCTGAGCCTTTTCTCTAGTCCCTAAAGGCTCACCTTTGAGCTCAGATGGTGGCTCATAAGGCTGGAGAACATTCATTTTGGAGTCCCAGAATTAATTCCCAGGACCACAGTGTTCCTTAGTCACACAGGAAGACATCCTGAGCCTGGTGCCAGGAGAGGCACCTCCCCAAAGAAATCTCAGTTTCTAAGAAAATGTGTTTCTTTCACCTTCATTTTTAATTTTGCGACTAATAGAGAAGTCTTGGCTGGTTGAGTCATTTTGCTTTTGGTCTGGGGGACAAACCTAGTGGAACCTGACTCAGTGGTGAGGGGACCCTGCAGTGCCAGGGATGGGAGTCTGGCCTCAGAGGTATATAGCTGCCTTTCAGTCCTCTGCACCATCACTAGGTCTTGGCTGATGGCTTCCTTTCAGCATTTTGTGCGTGGGGGGTGTCCGATTATTCACTGAGAATCACTCACTAATTGCCTTGCCCTCACTGCTCTTGTGAACAAAAACACAGGCTGCAGAAATGACGCTCTGGTTCCTGCTATGATGGCATGAAGTTGGCACTTTGCACCAATAATCACATGCAGGTTGGGAGCTCAGTGGCCTGGTAAGGCTTAGGGGGAATCTGCCCAGCTCTGGAGATAAGATATGTTAGCTCTCTGTCGTTGTTTGCTTGTATTTAAGGGGGAATGAGTCTCATGGAGGGGTAACAAAGGAGAAAATCACAGAATTGGATTGGAGTTGTAAAAGAACTTTAACTCCTTCCCTGAATTCCTTGTGGCTGCAGAGACCAAACGTGTAGGGCTTCAAGATCATGTACTTCATGATGCCACAGTTTCTGGCGATCCCAAAGTGGGAGCTTGGAGGTTCCGAGTCCATGTCTCTGGCTAGGTGACACCTTGAGTGCTTGCCGGGACGGAAGACTCCTCTCCAAGCTCCACTCCCCACCATGTGACTTCTCTGTTTCCAAACAAATGATCCAAGATGAAGCTATAGTGTCTTCAGACAGAGTCCATGAGGCCCAGAAGGCTCTGCTCCTCAGAAGAAAAATGTTGAGTTGGGCCCACACTTAATGCCACTGAAAATGCAGCTGCACTCTGGGCAAGAGGGGGATTTCAGCAGCTTTGGGGTGGCCAGCAGGTCATTTTGGAGAAGCAAAAGAGGAAAGAAAAGGCTGGAGCGATTGCACGATGGGTAGACCATTTACCTTGCATGCAGCTGACTCAGATTCGATCCCCAGCATCTCATATGGTCTTCCGAGCACCACCAGCAGTATATTCCCGAGTCCAGAGCCAGGAGAAATTCCTGAGCACTGCTGGGTATGGTTCTAAAACCAAAACTATGAAAGGAAATACAGGATGGAAACGGAATACATTCGCTGAACCATATTGCCGATTATTCACATTCCATCCATGTCTGGTTTTGTGGTTCTCCTGATCAAGGACCTTCCAGTTCTCCACTGCCAAACCCGCCAAACCCTGCAGGAGAGGCTCAGCACAGCATCTAACCAGGCTCTCCCAACCACTGCCAATCTTATTGCCACCCCACATTTCTGTTTCCTGCATCTCCGAAGTAAAATCTTCCTTCTTCATCCTGTGTCCTTGGGACCAGAGTGATAGTACAGTGGGTAAGGCGCTTGCATGCAGCTGACAAGAACTTGATCTCCAGCATGGGGGTTCCCCAAGTTCTGCCAGGAGTGATCCTTAAGCACAGAGAGAGAGTAGTCAGCCCTGAGCACTACAGAGTGGGGCAAAAAAGCCTTCCCTCTACTTTTTTTTTTTTTGGTTTTTGGGTCACACCCGGCAGTGCTCAGGGGTTACTCCTGGCTCCATGCTCAGAAATTGCTCCTGGCAGGCACGGGGGACCATATGGGGCACCGGGATTCGAACCGATGACCTTTTGCATGAAAGGCAAATGCCTTACCTCCATGCTATCTATCTCCCGGGCCCCACAAATTTTTTTTTCTTCCCTCTACTTTCAACAGGTTCCAGTCCTGCCCATCTTTCTAGCACCTGCTTCAGGAGCCAATTATAGCACAGCAGGTAAGGCACTCGCCTAGCGCACAGCCGAACCAGGGTCCTTCTCCCACACCCCATGTGGTCCCCTGAGCCCACCAGGAGTGACCCTGAGTACAGAGCCAGAAGTAAGCCCTGAGCATGATTGGGTGTGGCTTCCTTTCCCTTTCCCTTCCCTCTTCTCTCCTCTTCCTTCTTTCTTTTCTCCTCTCTTCTTCCCTCCCCCTTGGCTGCATTTGCACTTTAGTTCACTGTCCCTTTACTCTCTCTCTTGTGCCCTTTGGATCCAATCAGGCTTCTGGGATGGCCCAGGGATGCGAACATGAGGGAAACTTGCTAGAGATCCGTATCTCAGCTCCAGGCAAGTCACCTCTTCCCCACACTGGCCCTGTCTGGCCACCTTTCCTTTGTTTCTCTTTTCTTTTCCCTTTGCTTCTGTCTTTAGCTTTAGGTAGCTAGCACCTATGGCTTCTAACCATGGCCCAGCCCAGCACAAAACTATTTCTCCTGTCCCCAGGACCTGACCTCTCATCTCCAAGGAAATTCTCCCTCTTGAATGGTTCTTAAACAGGAAAACCTCTCCATGGCTTTCGAGTATTTAAGAAATGCGAGCTAATTGGGACATTTTAGATTCAGCTTTTCAAGAACAACAGGCCAACCATCTGTGAGGAGGCAAGACCTCTCGATCCAATTACGCTAAATCATTTCAATTTAGAGACTGAAAGTAATGCTTTTATTAGGGGAGGCTTGTTAATCCCTTTAAGCAAAAAGGAACCTTCCTGTGAAGGAAAAGGTGAGCTAAATAATTCGCGGTTTTGTAGGAGCAATTAGTTATACATATATTAATTTGCCTGCTTTCAACCCAAGCACTGTGTTACACACACATATATACACACAACCAAGAGGAGAAATCGCAGGAATTTAACAGCCAGCCATCCTCAGCAGCATTTCCGGAAAGTATGTGGAAAATGAACCCTAAAACAAGCCAACAGCAGGAACACTCATTCATTTAACACGCTTCAATCTCGGGGACCGGAACTGGAGCCGGATTCATTGAACCTAGAGTCTCAGACGCCCACCCTAGCCACCTGCAAGACTGACAACTCATTGATGGCGTGGTCATTTCCGCTCATTAGCTATCTCATTACAGATTGTGGGCAGAAGCCCTCCTCCTCCTGAGCCCCCTGTCCACACATTCTCACTGCACGCAGGTTGAATCTCCTCAAATCATCTCCTCTGCTCTGTTTCCTGCCTCTCTGGGCCCCACAGGACAGCCACCTCTTCCGACCCCTTCTCAGTCCCCCATCACTCTCCCCCAGCCTCTATACCTGAATTCTCCCCTACAAACCAGCCTCAATGGTCTCTCATCCTGCTATGAAAAGCAACTTCCTCTGGGTCTGGAGCACAGTACAATGGGAGCAAGAGGCTTCCTTTGCACATAGCCCAACTGGATTGGATCCCCAGCATCTACCTAGCATGATTTCTGAGCTCAGAATCAGACAGAAATAATTCTGAGCATTATTGGGTGGGTAGATAGATAGATAGATAGATAGATAGATAGATAGATAGATAGCTAAGAAGAAAGGATCAAAGAAAGGCTGGGTGTCAGGGTCCAAATGGTCTCCATTGCATTGGCAGGGAAATAAATCAGGACAGAAATAAATATCCAAGCCAAAGTCAATGACAACAGAATCAAGGAACCTAAACTTTAACAATCTAAACTCTAAGGGGCCTGTTGCACTGGCAGGCCAGGGGGTAAGGGGTGGTGGGATAGGATGTATTCTGTGTCCATTGGTGGAAGGAGGTTGACTGGTGGCGGGAAGGGCCCTGACTTGCTGTATAGCTGAAATTCAACTATGAAGGACTCTGTTGATCACAATTGTTTCAATAAAATAAAAAATAACTTCCCAAACCCTGTGCCTCCTTTTCCAGGCAAACAAATCCACTTTGTCCCCAACATTTCATCCCCATCATAATAACAAACCCAGATATCTGGCTCAGTTGTTAACACACGGGTAGGGCTACATGCTTTAAATCTTTCAATCCTTTCATGGGAGCCTCAGTCTTTGGCCCTGCTGCTTTCTGACACAAGGGTGCAGTCAGGCTTTGGGTCCCTGGGACACGGCAAGGTTGTACTGGCCTCCTCTGTGTCTACCTGCTCACACCTGTTGTCACATAGTCCTCAGCTCAAGCCCAGAGGTGCAGCACTGAGGGATGTGTTGGCTAATGGGGGCCACAGAGGCAATGGTTGAGCCAACAGGTGAGTGAAAGTCTTTTCACAGACATTGGCACAGTGAAATCGCCTCCTTCCTGGAAGCAGCAATGCATAGCAGGTCACTTATTTTGAGGGGGTTGATTTGAGGCCACACGGGACAGTGCTCAGGGCTTATACTCAGGGTCTCTCCTGGCAGACTTGGGGTACCATACAGGATATGGAATGCTGGGGATCGAACCTGGGTTGACCACACGCAAGTCAAGTTCCCTTCCCTCTTCCCTCTGAACTATGCCTCTGGCCTCAGTACCCTCCGAACTTCACAGAGAAACTCAGAGGCCCACCACAGCCTGCACTGTCACCCTGTGTTTTGATTCCATCTTTGCTCTTCCTTCGGCTCACCGCAGGCCAGAACCTTGTCCAATTTGTTGCTGCAACTGAGGTCCAGAACCAGACTCCTTGGGATATTAGACTGGACTGGATGGAGGGACGAGGACTTGCAAAGAGCACAGTGCTCTGCTTTCAGGGCTGCCAAAGTGCTTCCTGACAGCCCTGGCATTACCTCTCCTGAGTCAGACTGGAGCAATAAGTGCTCCATAAAATGGAATCTATCTCCATTTTCCTGGGGGAACACCCCCAAATAGGTAGATCTTTGGCAGTCCTAGGACATCCCGTTTCCTAAACACATGTTAAAACTGGATCAGGAGCGATAGCACAGTGGTAGTAGGGTAATTTGCCCTCCACATGGCTGACCTGGGATGGACTTGGATTCGATCATATGGTTCAAATGATTCTCTAAGCCTGCCAGGAGCGATGTTTGAGCACAGAGCCAGGAGTAACCCCTGAGGGCTTCTGGGTGTGGCTCAAAGACCTAAATAAATAAATGCTTAAAAAAAAAAGAAATGCTAAAACTCCATTTTATGCTGTATGACTTCTTTATATATATATATATATATATAATTTCTATATATATATATATATATAATTTCTTTCTTTGTTTCTTCAAAGTGTACTCCATTATATTATCATCATTGCAATCCATCCAGTATCGGGATGCTGCTAATACTAACATGAATGGAATTGAAAGAGAAAAATACAGCAGGGTATAGATTGTAATTTCCTCCATAATTTCAAAGATGACACAGAAAACAGAATAGCATACACTAAACTTTTAATTTTACTCTGATTCTTTTTTTCTCTTTTTTCTTATTAATGTCTTTATTTATACAATTTGATGACAAACATGATTGCAGTTGGGTTTCAGACATATAAAGAACAAGCCCCTGACATTTCCAACACCAATGCCCCAAATCTCCCACCACCCTGAACCTCCCTGCCTGTATTTGAGAAAGGCTTTCTACTTCCCTCGCTCACTCATTCATTCATTCACATTGTTAAGTTAGTTGTCAGAGTAGTTATTGTATGACCCCTTGATATCCATCGTATTTCTGTAAATATACTTCAGGCTGGAGTATATATAACAACCTGACATATCCATCACCAATGCCCCAAATCTCCCACCACCCTGAACCTCCCTGCCTGTATTTGAACAAGACTTTCTACTTCCCTCACTCACTCACTCATTCACTCACTCACTCACTCACTCATTCATTCATTCATTCATTCATTCATTCATTCACATTGTTAAGTTAGTTGTCAGAGTAGTGATTGTCTGACCCCTTGATATCCATCATATTTCTGTAAATATTCTTCAGGCTGGAGTTAACTGTTTAGGTTCTCATTTTCCTTCGGAGCTTCACTCAAGGCCTTTTCTTGGGTTCTGCAAGAAGCTGCAGGGCCCCAAAGACGCAGCGAGGAACCGACCGGACTCGAACCTCTGACCTTAGAGTCAGAGGCAAAGTTTTTAGCCAGGAGGCCTAGAGAAAAAAAAAAAAAACTCTTGGCCTCCAGCTAACTCAAGGCCACGCCCCCTCAAAGCCAGCCACGCCCCTCTTCAAATCCCCGCCCCGGGCGTTAAGTCCCGCCCCTTCCGCCGCCCCTAGACCAATAGTTCATCTGAGTTCCTCTTAAGCCCGCCCTCGGGCCCCGCCTTGCCCTGTGATTGGCTCCGACGCGCGTCCGTCAGCGGGGAGGGCGGGGCTTCGAGCCGCGCCTGCGCCGTGGAGCCAGCAAACATGGCGGCCCCCGGGTCTGGCTCCATGATGGAGGAGGAGTATTTCGGGAGCGCGGCCGAGTGGGGCGACGAGGCGGACGGCGGGCAGGTGAGGCGGGGGCGCCGAGGTGCCCGCACAGGCCTGGCGCTGCCCGTCGCCTCGCGATCGCCCTGAGGTCCAAGCACAGCGCCCGCGGCCCTCCCCTTCGCCCGCCTTCTGGTGCCTCAGTTTCCCCTTTGGGGCTCCCTCCCTT
>PVKC010010481.1:0-17938 GCA_004027635.1 Crocidura indochinensis | reverse complement strand
AATCTGTACAGATGCAGAGTCTGGAACTCCAAAAAGACTAGCAAGAGACACTTGATGGGTCTGGAGAATCGGGTTGAAGCCATCAAGAGTTGGTTGGGTGTCTGCATTTTCTTTGGGATTCGTGCCATCTTGGGGTAGCCATCTGGGGTTCCATCTGGGGTACCATTGTGACCCAAATTCCAAGTCCCAAATTCCAGGTGGCTTATTTTCAACAAGTTTGCAGCAAATGTGGTACAAAACTCCAACAGTCATGGGTTTCTTCCTCAGGACGAGATCAGGAGGCTTGTAGTTGTGGGCGAAGGAGATGAGTTGCACATGTGAAGGGGATCCTAAAAATTAAATGTCAAGGACTAGGAAGATAGAAGGAAGGATAAAGAATACTAAATTGGGGAAGAAAAAGTTAGGAAAAAGGGGACTATATGCAAAATATGCAAAACAGTCAGACACTGAACAAGACAAACACATAAAGACTTCATAAATAATATGGCCATAACACTCACTCCTACCAAAAGATATTTGTTGTAAAGGGTCCAAAATAGCGCTTTAAAATGTAAATAGCCGGCAACTATTTAGATTAATCATTTCAAATTCCAAAAAATCCCCTTTTTTTTGCAGAGCAGAGTAGATCTGAAAGAGAATTTTCATGCATAATACAAACATGGAAAACTCTACTATAAGTGTAAAAACAGTATATATACAAAGCTATTGTATAACAGTAAATCTGTAATAGTCAATCATCAGCGAGAAGCACTGTGAAGAAAGTCCACCTAAAAATTATCATTATGTCAGCATCTTAAAACCTAAATTGAGGGAAATAATGATGTCAAAATAAAAAGAGTGAAAGTAGCTAAATGAGTATAACTGGAAAAAAAACAACATTAATATGATGAGAAATTTTTCTTTCAGGTGCCCCTTGGCTAAATTTAATTGCAAGAAAATGAGACCTAGAGCAATAATGAAATTAAAACATAAATCCATCATACAAGGAAACAAATTGTGGGCCCACGGTTTTCAATTCTATTCATAGATCATGCCTGTGGAAAGAATTTTAGAGCATTAATAGCAACCAATAAGGAAATGAAATGATTATCTGATGTTCATTGTAGTATAAAACAGGATGTATGCTGCTGTGGATTTCACCAATGTATTAGGGACATTTTTATTTTCTTGTCATCAAAATTGATCCAGTGTTGTTTTGCAGCAATTTTACAGAATGAAGTATAGTGTCCATAGTGAACTTTCCATAATGGTTTGACACTGACGATAAGTTGTATTTCTTTATCTTGCTTTTATTCTCTGAAGTGAATTCTACTAAATTGAGGTCTTCTAAAGGAAAATCCACATAGGTGGGCAATTTTTTTTATTTGTTTGCCATCAAAAGCGAAATGTTTCAAGTGTATTATAAGTACTGGTGGCAGTTTCCATAAGTACATTTTCTTGGAAAAATCTCTTCTAGTTTTGCAGTTGTTGCACTGAACTTTGTTGTCATCCCTTAACTCTTCTTCTTTAAAAACAACTCAGAGGCATTCTTGTAATGTACATTTATCTGTAGATGTAACAGCAAGAGACAAATGAACAAATGTTTCATAAACCTCGGACTTTTCATGGCATGTGAGACACTGTAGTATAGATTTGAATTGTCCTTGAAAGAGATAGACAGTAAATAATAGATTTGTGAGCCTTTTGGTGTTCTGGACTAAATTTTTCAGAATTTTCATTTTCTATAAGATGTGTAGTTATAGTAAGAAGATCCTGATGTAGTTCCTCTATTAGAAATATCAGTAGTTCATGTGGGTCCTGCTGATTGTGTCCAATAAACTGATCATTAAGTAAACCAATTATTACTTTGAATCTTTCAAGATGAATATATGTATGAAATCCATTTCCCATGGTTTTGATGAGCTGACCAAATTCTTCTGCTAATTTACCTTCATGCCCATTGGATTTTTCTTGTTAATATCTTTTTTATACTGATCTTGATGGAAATACTGAGTCAAATCTGAAATATTATACAAGCATTGCAATATTGAGTTCATGTAGCAAGAATTTCATATATTTTGTAGCCCAGTTAAGACAGGTTCCTGTTTTTCCTTACGCATCTCGGAGTGTAAGGATTTATCACTACTGTCAGTCTCACTCAATGTATGGTGTGTGACAGTTAAATCCTTGTTCCCTGTCTCGGAGACCTCAGCAATAGTACTGTTGTTAGTGTCTTGAGTATTCTGTGTTTGATCTGAAGGGGAGTTTATAGTCTGAATCTGATCATTTGTGCTAGTCCGATTTCTAACAAGGCGTAATGGAACCCAAAATTTCTTGGGAGGGTTGTCATTTGTAGAAACATAGGCATAACCCCTTCCTCTCAGGAGAAGATATCCAGCTATCCATTTTTCATCCTCCTTGATCCAAATAGGTTTATGGGTTGTTTATTGTCTCTGATTATCTTCTTGAAAATGTTTTTCCGTTGCAGTGTAACTTTCTCCTTAGGGTAAGTTTAAGTAATTTAGTGTGATGAGAGTCAAAGATAGCAAATCCATTGGTGGTAAATCTCTTTTTCTATTTTTTTGTAACTGAGTTTTTAAGGTTCTGTGAGTCCTTTCTACAATGGCCTGTCCCGTACAATTGTAAGGAATTCCTTTCAGATGTCTTATCTGCCATTCTTTGCAAAAAAATTCAAAAGTTTTGCTAACATAGGCTGGCTCATTATCAGTTTTTATAGAATATGAAATACCCGTCACAGAAAATCATTGTAAAAGAAAACTACAAACAGCCTTAGATTTTTGAGAAGACATAGGAATTGCCCACATATACCGAGAATAAGTGTCCACCATAACATGAAGATAAGGTTTTCTTGGAAATAAATCTGTTAGTGTTATATCCATTTGCCAAAGTTCGTTAGTCTGTAAGCCTCTTGGGTTTGCTCCTGCTATGTAAGTCTTTTTTGTTAACAGTGCACATATGTTGCAGTTTTCTACAATTTCTCTAGCTTGCCTCCATGGAATTTGGTAATTCACATGTAAACAGCAAGCATTTGTGTGTAGGGCTGAATGTTCCTCTACAGGTGATTTAAATATAGGCATTACTAGCAAGTCAACAGTTTTATTTCCTGGGAGACCTGAGTGGGCTCTAATATGCGTGATGAAGATGGGCTCAGTTCGTTTTTGAAGAAGCTGCGGTAATTTAAGTTTTGTATGACCGGGTTATTAGCATTAAGGGAGGCAGTGGCTATTACATGACATAAATTTACCACATACAAAGAATCAGAAACTATATTCATGGCTTCAGATACATTTTCTTATAGGTAAATTAACGTTGCTAATTCAACTTTCTGTGCAGATTTATATTTGGTATCTGTGGTCATATTAATGTTGTCTCCGGTTATTCCTCCTTTTCCATTTTGGGATCCATCAATGTAAAAATTCTTGGCATTGGGAATAGGGGAATCAAGAACAATTGAAGAAATAACAAACTGATTTTTCTTTTAAAAGTCCCAAGTTTTTCCTCCTGGATAATGGGAGGATATTTCTCCTGTGAAATCTGAGAGGGCCCTTTGTAGAGATTCATTAAGAGGTAATATTGACTCAATTTCCTTTTTTGGTATCGGTAAAACTATTATATCTGGGTCAAAGCCTAGTAAAGATATGGATATGAGTCTCACCTTGATAATAATCTCTGAAATCAGTTGTAAGTAGGGGACAACTGAGGGAGGCTGTTTGTTATGTAAATAACCCGTTCCAAAGGTCCTGACTGTTGCATTAATGCCTCTGGGGGTTTTCTATAGTAGGGAAGATTACCAAAATTACCTTTTCTCCTGGGATGAATCTTAAGAGAAACGATTTTTGTAATCTGCTCAAGAAGATGTCAAATTCATTTTTGGCTGCTGTTGTTAAGTTTCTCGGGCTATCTAAAGCAGGGTCACTTTCCAAAGTTTTAAACAGATTAGACAACTCTGCATTTGGGATTCCTAGTGCAGGGCGGAGCCAATTTACATCACCTAAAAGTTTCTGAAAGTCATTATGCGTTTTTTTTGCGGGGGGGGGGGGGCACACCCGGCTGTGCTCAGGGGCTACTCCTGGCTGTCTGCTCAGAAATAGCTCCTGGCAGGCTCGGGGGACCATATGGGACACCAAGATTCGAACCAACCTGGTCCTGGAACGGTGGCTTGCAAGGCAAACACCACTGTGCTATCTCTCTGGGCCCCAGTCATTAAGCGTTTTGAGGTTTTCTTTTTTGATAGAATTTTTTTGTGGATGTATTGACGTCCGATCTAAAATAAAGCCCAAATATTGATATGGTGGCATTGTCTGTATTTTTTCTAAAGCTATTTTCAGCCCTGATGTCTGTAAACAATCAATAATATAAGAGTGTAAGTCCTGTAAATCTGTTTCATTGTTCATAGTGAGCAAAATAACGTCTGTGTAATGAAATATCATGGCTTGGGGAAATTTTTCACAAGCAGGGCTCAGAACCTTATCTACAAAAAACTGGCACATTGTTGGTGAATTTAGCATGCCTTGGGGGAGAACAGTCCATTGGAAAAGTCTGCAGGGATGGGTGTTATTAAGGGAAGGAACTGAGAATGCAAAACGTTTTTTATCATCTGGGTGGATAGGAATATGGTAAAAGCAGTCTTTCAGATAAATTATATTTATTGGCCATTCCTTTGGAATAACTACGGGCGATGGTAAACCAGTCTGCAATTTTCCCATAGGTATCATGGATAAATTTACAGCTCTAAGATCCATCAAAAGTCTCCATTTACCCGATTTCTTTTTTATAGTAAATATAGGTGAATTCCATTGAGAAAAAGATGGTTCAGTATGTCCTAAACTTAGCTTCCTCCACTAATTCTGTCAGCACCTTTAATTTATCAGTTTTAAGGGGCCACTGACCTGTCCAAATTGGTTCATTGGATTTCCATTTTATTTTTATTAGTGCTGGCATCTTTATGGTTGTGGCCCCTACTAAAAATTTTGAGTTTTTAAATCAAAAGAAGGTTTAGGCTCTTCTGGAGCTAATGGAATGTGGAACTCTGCTTTCCACTGTTTGTGAAGGTCATGGCCCCACAGGGATGGGGAAAATGGGTCCATGTGAGGTCTAATTATCACTTTTTGATTTTCTGGACCGTAAAATATCATAGTCCTCATACTCAATAGACAGGAGCTCAGGCCTCCTATTCCTTCTAATGAATACGGGATTTCCTAAAGAGGCCAACTTTTTAGCCATTCTTTATCAGAAATTACAGTAATCTGAGCCCCCGTATCTATCATGCCATCAATGGGTTGCCCTTCCAAGTGAAGTTTGATCATTGGGTGTTCATCTTTAAATTTAGTAACCAGAGCCACAACTGGGTTTTGAGCAGCACCGGGATCTGTGCTTCCAAAACCACCAACTCAGTCTTATCTGAAGTCCCAAATTTGATATAAGGCAGTATTACTATCTGGGCAATCGCTTCCCCTTTCTTAAAGGTCCATGTGACTGGAACAGTAATAACTACAATGACTTCTCCCATAGAATTTGAGTCAATGACACCAGGGGTTACTGATATACCCTTTATGTTGAGGGAACTTCTGCCAAGAATCAAACCCATAGTATCTGGGGGTGGTGGGACCATAAGGCCGGTTTCTAACATGTAAGGGCATGCCCCAGGGTAAAATGTAATATCCTCTGGGCATAATATACTAATCCGACACTCCCTGATGTGAAGTGGATTAAATCCCTTATTGTGATGAATTTTCTTGGGCTGGGCTTGGAAGGGGGCAGACTGCCAGGTCACACCCTAGGGTAGTGTACAATCACTGATCAGGGTAGGGTCAGAAATGTTTATACACAACACCTTATAACTTTTCTAAGTCTAAAATTTGTGCCATATAATATTAATATGGCCACTCCAGCTTTTAAAGGGCATTGTTTGCTTAGATGGTTGTCTTTCAACTTTTTATTTTGAGTCTAGGTTTGTTCTGGCTATTCAGTTGTGTTTCTTGTAGACAGCAGATGTTTAATTCAGCTTTTTGATACATTTACAACTGTATGTCTCTTAAGTGGTGCATTTAAAGAGATAATTGAGATTCATTTAGAGAGATAGCATTAAGAGATATCACTGTAATGGAATTTAGTGGCATCTTTATGTAGAATTTTGTGTGTCTCTTGTTCTGTCTTGTCCTAAAGTAGACCTTTCATATTTTTAAGGCTTTCCTCTAAAATCTGATACAAGACAAAGATCCTCCCTCACATCATTCCTATTTTACATAGTACTAGAATACTTGCCATAGCAATTAGGCAAAAACTAAATATCAAGGGCATTCTGAGGAAAGGAAGAATTCAAGCTCTCACTATTTACAGAAGACATATTTAGAAAACCCTAAAGATTTAACCAAAGAGCTTCTAGACATTAAATTCATATAACAAAGTGACAACCTACAATATTAATATGCAAAATAAATGGCCTTCTTATACATTATATATGATAGAGAAAAAATGGACATTAAAAATCTCATTCACATTAGTGCCACACAAACACAAATACCTTGGAGTCAATTTAACTAAAGAGATAAAAGATCTATACATAGAAAACTACAAAACACTGCTTCAACACATAAGAGAGGACACAAGGACATAGAGAAACATACACTGCTCATGGATTGGGAGGCTTAACATCATTAAAATGGCAATATTCCCCAAAGCATTGTACATATTTAATGCAATTCCTCTAAGAATACCCATGCCATGGCATACATAAACTTTTAGGGGAACTCAGCCCACCAGATGGATCCCCAGATTTTTCTGGTAGGGAGAACTGAAATAACCCCCATGGAATTCCTCAAAAGCCTGCTGTGAATGCCTTTTTCTCCTGCGTGAATAGTTTGGAATTTCTGAAAAATAAATCTATGCTTGGTATTACATTTTCTGTCATTATTTGGCTATCTCTCCTTTGTAAAATCTCGGGCAAAATTATGACCTCTATCAAATAATTTGGCTCAGAAATTCCAGCACCAAATATTATTATGAGAACCTCTTTTCTGGATATTTAGCACCTAAAAGCTAAGACAATATTTTAACTCTTTTTCAAATATGTTCTTGCAGCTTCAATTTCTGGTAATCAAGGGCATAGCCAGAATCGGATCCTGGGCTATTGACTCTTCTCAAATAAAGGGAACCACATCTAAGGGATTTGGTTTCTTCCTTTACTTGACCTCTAAAAGAATAGAGCCCAGCTCAGTGAAGGTCATGTTATTAGATTTTTTTCTACTTCCTAATAATCCTTTATTTTGCATTTGAAGTGAGCTTGCAAAGAGCTGCCTTGAGTCGTAATCTTCTCCTTTGTAATTTAGAATTCTTACAGTCACACCATAGCTTAAGCATGTCATTGTTGAACTTTGCTTTGAGATTGTAGTCATTCTTCTCTATACCTATGGCTGACTTTCCCCCTATATATCCCCCTCCTTAAAGATTAAACTTGTCGCAATTCTGCCTGAAGATGAATTGACCCCATATACTCTGTTGGTAGTTTCATTATTTTATATTTTATAATCGGTCGCTCATGTTACCCGTTTTCCCTCTCATGAAGAATTTACTCCCCACTAGAGATGCTGAGATGCTAGACGCCTGCAGCATACCCACAACATTTTTCTTCAAAGAAGTGCATCATAAAGTCCTGAAATTCATTTGGAAAAATAGACACGAATAACAAAGGCAACCCTTAGGATAAAGAAGATGAAAGGCATCACTTTCCCCAACTTTAAATTGTACTACAAAGTAACAGTCATTAAAACAACATGGCATTTAAAGAGATGTCTCCCAACCTGAATATGTGTCATGTGGACCCAACTTAGACTTCATGTGATTGAATAGCAACGGTCCAACCTAGAACCCCAGATCCCAGATGTGAAACTAACAGGTTCCAGCAACAGCACTAGGAACCAAACTCCTCCCAGGGAAACTCCAAATACCATCCCAGTACCAACTTGCACCAATTTTAACATGACATCCTGACATGAGGAAAAGACAGCAACTTGAACTAAGAGAGGGTTGCCCTATCTCATCACCTAACAGTATGATGCATTCAAGAGACATGTCATCCTTTGCCATAAACAAAAACCAAAATCACTATTTACAGAAGACTGACTTTGAAAAACATGAACTGGACAGAACCTATAAAGGAACCAATGAGAAAGTTCCTAGACCAGACCTTGACCCAGGACTCATACAAGAACCAAGATCTCTAATCCTAGTGGTCTGACTTTGACAACTGCAACTTAGCAGAACTTTTGGAACCATTCAGAAAGACTATAGCCTAGACTCTATTGTAGGATCTGAGCAAAAACCAAGACCACTAATTACAGAAGACAGACTACAACAAAAGTGATGGAACAGAAACCCTAGAACAATAAAAAAAGAAAAAAAAACTTTTTCCTAGCTTCACCCTATGACCTACACAAATAACAAGATCTCCAGCTATAGAGGTGGGATGTCATCACCCACATCTGACAGAAAGTTTTCTTGAACCATAAAAAGACCTTGGGTGTGTAGATAAGTGAGCATGGAGCCTGTAGTTTTTTCCATGGCAGTATGCTTCAAGGGTAGAGAAACCCTGCATCTATTAGGCCAAGGGAATGCCTTTTCTAATTTCCCCAATATCTAGTGTGCCTATGCAAAAAGGATAAGAAGAAGAATGAAGAAGAAGAAGAAGAAGAAAGAAGGAGAAGAAGACAGAAGAAGATGAAGAAGTAGAAGAAAGAAGAAGAAGAAGATGAAGAAGAAGAAGAAGAAGAAAGAAGGAGAAGAAGACAGAAGAAGAAGATGAAGAAGAAGTAGAAGAAAGAAGAAGAAGAAGAAGAAGAAGAAGAAGAAGAAGAAGAAGAAGAAGAAGAAGAAGAAGAAGAAGAAGAAGAAGAAGAAGAAGACAATCCTTTCTTAAGAATTTGCTGGGGTTTTGTTTTTGGTTTTCTGTCTTGTTTTGTTTTGTTACCTTTTTCTTCATCTTTTCCCTTTCTTCTTCTTCTTCTTTTTTTTTTGTTTTTGTTTTTGGGTCACAACCAGTGACGCTCAGGGGTTACTCCTGGCTATGCGCTCAGAAGTCGCCCCTGGCCTGAGGGACCATATGGGGCATGGGGGATCGAACCGCGGTCCGTCCAAGGCTAGCGCGGTAAGGTAGGCACCTTACCTTCAGTGCCACCACCCGGCCCCTCCCTTTCTTCTTCTAAAAGGATATTTATAACACCTAGAGAGACTTCTCCTAGTTTTTCTCTTTTTTATTTGCCTTTTTTCTTTTCTTTTCTTTTCTTCTCCCATATCTTTTCTTATATCTCCATTAGAGCTACATTATTGGAATCACCTTGATCAGCCTCATAATTGGAGGGAAATGGATAGTACCAAGACCAAACAGTTGTATGTTCATTTGATGTAAATAAAAAAATATCATACTTTAATACCAAATCCAAAGTCAACAACAGTATTGATACCCAATCTACAACAAGCTGTACAAGGGGGGACCAGATGCACTAACATTATGGTGGTAAAGGAGGGAATTGTGGGATGCATGCAGGGAACAGAGGTGGAGGGAGAACAACATTGGTGGTGGGAATGCCCTTCATTCATCGCCACAATGTGCCTTAAATGTGCCTTAAATATTACTATGAAAGATTCGTAATTCACTTTGATCACAAAATTTTTTTTTAAAAAGTAGTGGGAAAAATCCAACATCATATTTGAATAAAGACAGACCCTCAGATCACAGAATCGACTTGAGTATTTAGAGAATGTCCCCCATACATACAATTAATCTTTGATCAAGAGGCAGTAAATACAAAATGGAGAAAGGAAAGCCTCTTCAATGATTGGTGTTGGAGCAACAGGTCAACCATGTGCAAAAAAATGACCTCCATCTAACATCTTGCAAAAAAGGTCAAATTCAAATGTATTAAAGGCTTTAATATCAGACCTAAAATAATAAGATATATAGAAGAAAACATAGGTAAAACACTCATGACATTCATATAAAAGGCATATTCAAGGAGGAAACATCATTGTCCAAACAAGTAAAAGCAGAGATAAACAAATGGGATTATATTAGATTAAGAAGCTGCTGCACCTCAGTGAAATAGTGCCTAGGATACAAAGGTCACCCAAAGAATGGGAGAAACTATCCTCCCTATACCCATCTGATAAGGTGCTAATATCTAAGATATACAAGGAACTGACAGAACTTAACAAGGATAAACATCTAACCCCATCATCAAATGGGAAAAGAAATAGACATGTCCTCAAAGAAGAAATAAAAATAGCCAAAGACACATGAAAAATTGTTCCACATTACTAATCACCAGGAATATGCAAATCAAAGCAACAATGAGGTACTTTTTCATACCACAGAGACTGGCATACATCACAAAAAGCAAGAATAATCAATGCTGGTGGAGATGTGGGGAGGAAGTGACTCTCACATTCACTGTTGGTGGGAATGCTGGCTCATATAGCCTTTATGGAAAACAATATGGTTCCTCAAAAAACTGGAAATTGAGCTCCCATACGATCCAGCTATACCACTTCTAGGGATATACAGTAGGAACACAAAAACAAAATGCATAAATGCCTTCTACATACCTATAGTCATTGCAGTATTATTTACAATAGCCAGAATCTGAAAACAATCCAGATTCCTGACAACAGATGAGTGATTAAAGAAACTGGTGCATATACACAATGAAATACTATGCAGTCATTAGGAAAAATAAATTCATGAAATTTTGCTATACACGAATGGTCATGAAAACTATTATGCTGAGTGAAATAAATCATAGGGAGAGAGACGTTGAATAGTCTCACTCATCTATGGGATTTAAGAAAAACAAAAGAAATGTTAATAATGCCCAGAGGCAATAAAGATGAGGGCTAGAAAGACCAGTCTACAATATGAAGCTTACCACAAAGAGTTGTGAGTTCAGATAGAAAAATAACTACACTAACATCTATTGTAACAATGGTAGTGAGTGAGAGATATAGAATGCCTGTCTCATATACAGACAGAGCTGAGGAGGAGGAAGATTGGGGCATGGTAGTGCACATGAAGATTGCACTGGTGAAAGGATTGTTCATTTTTATAACTGAAACCCAACTACAAATATATTTCTAATAATGGTCTTAATAAAGACATTATTAAAAATTAAATTTTAACTCATGAATTTCACATTAGTGACTTTAGAATTTGAATATACTCTTCCTCTTTGGATGTGCTCTGCCCCATTTTTACTCTGATTAACGAGATTCCAGAATAGATGTTGGGTATCCTCCCCTTCACTCACTTGTTAGGTATGCCCTCCTTCAGTTCTGGATTCTCATAGTTTTTCATTTTACCAATTTTAATTGACATCAGGTATGGATCTTTACAGTTTTGAGGCTTCAATTATTTCAGTCAATATCAGAAATTTCCTACTGCTTCAGGTACTTGTTCAGACACTACTTGCCAGTGTCCAGCCCTAGATTAATGGGTCTGAAGCTGAAGCACCCCAAAGATTAAAAGAAAAGATAGATAGAGGGATCTGCCCACAGGTGAGAAAGTGCCCCAAGTATGTTGCCTTGTAAATTACTGCTTCTGTCCCAAGGGAACTTCCTCATTAAAGCCACTGTCACCACAAAATGCATAGGCATGGTTGCTCCACTCTATAGCTGTGTATTTCTTCTAATCTATGAACCCACACACAACACATAGAAAATACCACCACACCACAATGGAAAACAACAGAGAACGCCACCATTCTTAGTGAATGATAATGATAGTTCAGAATACTCTATTAGTAGCAATCACTTACATAGCCTCTCTGACAGATTTTAGATAAAAAATGTGGAGGGTTCTCAAAGAACTCAAAGAGGCTTATAATTCACAGGGTTAAACCAAGACAGTGCAGAATATCTGAACAGACCTATCACAATAGAGATATTGAAATGGTAATTAAAAAAAGACTACCAGAAAACAAAATCCCAAGTCCAGAAAGATTCATTAGTGAATTCTTCCCCACCTTTCAAGAAGACCTACTGCCAATCATTTCCATCTCATTCATAGATTTAAGAAATGGAAACATTGCCTAGTAGTTTCTATGAAGATAACATTACTCTGATACCTAAAGCAAAATGTGTCCTTTAAAAAAAAGCCCAGGCAAGTTCCATTCTGAAAAGGAGGTTTCAGTTTGCTCCAGTAATAGCTGTTTATCAATGAAGTCTCTAAGAGTCTCTAGTTTTGTACTGTTGATGGGCCAAAAGGAAATCTAGTTGGAACATTCAATTGTGATGCATTCTGGGCACTTTAACGCAGTGGCATCAATTTTAAAGGTGAAACCTCTACACTGGTATACTGGAAGTGGTTTGGGTGAAGAAAGTGATATTCTGCCCTCTATTGCTTATGCAAATTGTGCCCCCATAGGTTCATTGAAACTGGAGCTATGTATGGGAAAATAAAACACAGCCTGTTGATTTTCTGGTCCTATATACTTCAGGAACCTAGTGCTCTGGTAAATGGAATATGGAAGTAAGATCACTCCTATGTCTTCTAAACTGTAAGAAATGCTTTGTAATTCCCAGTTATGCTGCCAACATTTTGATTCAATTACTGGAACTTCTGTGCCAGAGTCAAACATTCCTTCAAACTTCCTGTCCTGAATTTCAAAGGTTAACATTGGATTTTTTTCTTTAAGTTTAGCAGTAAAGCTATTAATGAATTAGCAGAAGCCTCAAAGTTTGTACTTCCAAATTCAAGAGAGCATTTTTCTGAGACCTGGGGTCCTTATTGAAAAACACCAAACCACACCTAGGGGTGGTGAATAGAGAGGTGCCTGTTTAATCAATAATATAATCATATTCAGAGAAAGTATTTGACATGGTCCAACCCATTCATGATAAATATTGATAATATCAACAAGAATTGAAGAAACTTTTCTCAATATATTCAAGGTCATTTACCACAAGCCTATTGCAAACATTATACTCAATAGAGAAAACTAAAAGGCTTTCCTCTAAGATCTGGCATGAGAAAAGTTTGTCCCCTCTAGATACTCTTATTCAATATAGTACAGGAGAACTTCCATAGCATTTAGGCAAGAAACAGTTATCAAGAACACTCATTAAAAAAAAGAAGTCAAACACTCACTATCTGCAGAGGACATAATACTATATTTTGAAAGTCCTAAAGACTTCACCAAAAAGCTTCTAGAAACAATTGAATTATATAGTAAAGTGTTAGGCTACAAAATTAGTATGCAGAAATACATAGCTTTACTATGCACAGATAATGACTCATTTAAAAATATGATCCCATTCACAATTGTACCATGGAAAATCAAGTTCTTCTGTTAAGAAGTGAAAATAATATAAAGAAAACTTGAAACACTATTACATGAAATAAAAGAAGAACAAGGAAATGGAGTCATATATCCTGCTCATGGATTGGGTGGGACAATATCATTAAAATAGCAATACTTTCCAAAACATTGTACAGATTTAATGCAATTCCTATCAAAATAACTATGACATTTTTAAAGAAGTTGAAGAAACCTTGCTGATATTCATTTGGAAGAATAAACTCTATGAATAGCCAAGGCAATACTTTGGATAAAGAAGATGGGAGTCATCATTTCAACTTCAAACTGTATGAAAAAGCAATAGTAATTAAAACAGCATGGTATTGGAATAATGATAGATGCTCAAATCAATGGAATAGACTTGAATATTCTGAGATAGATCTGCAGATACACAATCTTTGATAAAGGAGAAAAAAACTACAAAGTAGAGCAATAAAATATTCTTCAGCATGTGGTGTTAGGAAAATTTGTCACCTAAATGCAGACCTCATTACAGACATGATATAAGATCTGGAAATACAAGGTGCATAGAAAAAATGTATACTGAACACTGTGGCACTGAAGCAAAAATCATCTTCAACAAATAAGCATCACATTTGCACTGACCAAGCAAATGGAAGCCAAGATTTAAAAAAATGGGTATGCTTAAAATTCCTACATTAAACTGAGAAGTGTCTACACTTCAAAGGAAATAGTGACTAAGATACAAAGGCTATCCACAGACTGGAAGAAACTACTCACCCAATATCCATTTGATAAGGGGTTAATATATAACATATATAAGTACTGACAAATATAACAAGAAAATGATACATAACACCATTCAAAATTGGGGATAAGAAATGAACAAACATATCCTCAAAGAAGAACTACAGATAGCCAAAAGGCACCTATAAAAATGCTTCACATCACTAATCTACAGGGAAATTCAAATCAAAACAACAATGAGATCCATCTCACACCAAAAAGACTATCACACATTAAAAAAAAAAAAAAGAACAGTCATTACTGGTGTGGAGATAGGGAGAAAGAGACATTATTCACTGCTGGTGAGAATGCTGACAAGCCCAACATTTTTGGTAAACAATATAGGTACTGTACAAAAACAAAATAGGTGTGGCCCACCAGGGACCCAGGCCAGCAGGTAAAGCTGGGGACCACGTCAGTAATTCACAGTTCTCGAAGAGGAATCTGGCCTGAAATAGAAGAGGGACTGGGAAATAAAGGGACTCGAGGCAAAGGTTTCCGATCAGGAGTCCATTTAATGAAGGGAAAAATAGACCTTTTATAGACAATGCAAAACAAAGAGAGTAGGGGCGAGGCGCAGTAGGAATGGCTGTAACTTTCCACGGGAACATCTTGATTTTCCAAGGTTAATAAGATTATCATCAGTCAAGAGATCCACATTATCTTTGAGCAACAGAATGCAAAATCTAATCTCAGCTTGGGCCTTTTGACCCCTGTCTTTACAAGGACATCTTGGAGCCTAGTGACTCCCTAGCTCTAGGCTATTTCTATTTCTTTGGGTCCAAGGGCAAAAAGGCCACAATCTGCTCACTTAAGCACTTTGGCTCAAACTTTCAGAGACTCCATTTTGATTAGTGAGAGGGCTTTTTAATTATTCCAAACAGTCCCCAACAAATTCCCCCTTTTTTATTAATTCAACGATGGGTGGAAACCCTGTCTGAGACTGCCTGGTGGGCCCCCAGTGTCAGAACCCCAAAAGTATTGGCTTGGGAAGCACGCAAGAAGGTTCTTGCATCAGTGCATGTAGGCTGGATTGCCCTACCTCTAAAAGTCTGCACAAAGTTAAAGAATGAGGTGTGCTCCTGACTACTGGCACCAGGCTAATCCCGTCAAAGGCATTTCCACAGCCATGCGAGGAAGGATTTCTTACGCTTAGTGAGCTGTTCCAGTTCCTCGAAATCCAGTTCTTCAGGGGCACTCTCCTCGCCCTCAGCAGTATCAGCAATGGGGGGCTCATGAGGTTGGAGCTGCTAGTAGTGAATGCCCACAGATTTTTTGGTAGCCTCATCAATCTGGGTTTTAATCAAGCCAATTAAGCAGCAGAATGCCCATGGACCAAAAGAAACAAACAGTATAAACCCAATGAATGGGCCGAGCAGCATGGGTAGTAGGGTAGATAACCAGGGAAAGATAGAAAACCAATTTTGTACCAACTTTCATCCTTATCTAAATTTCTTTTAGTTTCGGCTAGGCTTTCTTCAACCTTTTTAATGCTGTCCTTGACAAGGTCTAATTTATCTTTAAAAAGGCAATATTCTTCTTTTAAGGTAGCACATACTTCCCCCTCCTTAAAAAGGCAAGATCAAGGCCACGGCAGTTTTGGAGCACCATCTAGGCTAAAAAGCCTACAGTTTGCTATAAATAATCTAAGCCACATTTGAGTTTCTCCACATTCCTGACAACAGTATTAGTTAGAGCATTAATAGACTAATTTGGGCATAAGAATAACCAGTATACAGTAATCACGGTGCATGAGAAAAACATTAACAATAACATGTGGAGATAAATTAAGTCAGGAGCAAGAAATTGAGCTTGCCAGGTAACATGCAATATCTGAGTACAAGTTCATGTATGGGCCAAGAAGGCAGAGTCCATACTCCAGCACCTATCCAATAGTTAGTTCATGTTATTGTGGTTGGGCTCCCCAGCGGAGGAGACTGGGGTCATTGGCAGCAGTGCGCATGCTCAAGGGCTGCAGGCAAAATAGCGAATCCAACATTTTCCTTAGGCAGAGTTAATCAGAAGCATGTCCAGCAGGAATGGTAGGTTGGAGGACTGGACCGGTGGGTGATACAGGGTTGGCAGGCCCTTTCGAGGTGGATGAGGACAGGACTGCGGGATGGCTTGGCAGGAGGCAAAATGATTACTTGCGGGGTTCTTTTAACAATCGAATTTTTCGTAAGTTTGATTTTTCATACAAAAATAGGCCCGGGAGATAGCATAGAGGTAAGGCGTTTGCCTCTCATGCAAAAGGTCATCGGTTCGAATCCCGGTGCCCCATATGGTCCCCCGTGCCTGCCAGGAGCAATTTCTGAGCATGGAGCCAGGAGTAACCCCTGAGCACTGCTGGGTGAGACCCAAAAACCAAAAAAAAAAAAATAAATAAAGGATTTTGCTTAGTATTATGGCTTGGCTTACAGGCAGAAGATACTAACAATTTACATTACACAAATTATTTCCAAATATTAGAGGGAGACTTACTGACTTTTATTAGACTCTATACTTTAAAGAAATTTATACTTAACAATTGTTAATAACTTTGAACCTTAATGTTTCCTTAAACGTCTTAGTTTTTATCTTAAAGCTAGATGCTTCTTTTTCTTTAGCCACATATCTATATCTTTCGAGCCTTAATTAACACAGGAGGAAGGCTGGGTGATTGTAAAGTTCAGAAGTTCTCCAGGGAAATTGTCCCTGATGGCCATTGAGAAATCTGGGATTTACAGTCCCCTACACCTTCTGCCGTGCTCTCAGAAGGACAAAGCCAGCTTAACACATAATTTTTGACACATGATTTAGTTGTAGGATGTCAGTTTGTCAACTGAGGGAGACCAGACTGACAAAGTTGTGAAAAAACTTAATTGAAATCCCAAAAATGGATAAGGATTTCAGAATTATATATTATGAAATGTAGAGACACCAAATAAACAGACAAAACAAAACAACACTAAACAACATTTTACACTCATGGCCACTTTCATTCATCACAGCACACACATGAACAGACAAAAGGATCGATCCAAAACTTACGTTAAAAAAATTAACCCGGGCAAGATTGTGCTTTTAAATATTTAGCCAGCATGTTTGTAGGAAAATTTTTCTATAGAAAAACTTTTTCAGCTGTAGAAGTACTGTACATGGAGTGAAACTTTGCTGAAAATAAAGTTTTAAGGTTTAGATTTAGCACAAAACTGGGGCCCGGGAGATAGCATGGAGGTAGGGCGTTTGCCTTTCATGCAAAAGGTCATCGGTTTGAATCCTGGTGCCCCATATGGTCCCCTGTGCCTGCCAGGAGCAATTTCTGAGCATGGAGCCAGGAGTAACCCCTGAGCACTGCCGGGTGTGACCCAAAAACCAAAAAAAAAAAAAAAAAAGATTTAGCACAAAACATTTTTAAAACAATTTTAATTTGAAGTTCAAAATATTAAGTAAAATAGTAAGCAGTTAAAAATATTTTAAATGGTTAATGAGCACTGTAGAAGGAGCCTCCACTTTGGATATGATATTATTTGCTGTAATTGAACAGGTTTTGTTTAGATTAGCTTCACAGTAGAACAATAAGGCTGCTGTAATAAAGTAAAAAATTTTAATGAGTAAACACAAGAGCATAAACTATGACTTATGAGAGTATGAAAGAAAAAAACAACTGACTTTTAAAAAAACAAATGTTTTCACTTTGAAGACCTTAAGTTAATAATCTGTAAAAATATTATATACCAAATTAACAAAATGTTTAGATTATTACAATATATAATTAAAGACACTTGATGCATTTCCACACCTAGAGACAAAACTTTGGATGAGAAGGAAAATGTAAAATTTCACTTAATCAGTTGTGGAAAATT
>PVKC010010480.1:0-25689 GCA_004027635.1 Crocidura indochinensis | reverse complement strand
AGAGAGAGAGAGAGAGAGAGGGAGGGAGAGGGAGGGAGGGAGGGAGGGAGGGAGGAAGGGAGGGAGGGAGAGAGAGATATGAAAATTCACCAGGCCAGAGATGGTGTAGAAAAAAATAGAAAAGTGAATAGATACAAAATAGGCAGCATGTCTCTGATGCTTTGTCTTCTGGTGAACCAGCAGGCACTGCTCCAGTCCTAGCCCTACTCCCTACCCACCTTCACAACAGTCCAAATTTTTCCTTTTATACCAGACACGAAGAAGGCATGCCCAAGGGGCATGTCTAGGTTCAACAGTTATTACAGTGGGGGCATCCAAGTCCAACTACCATACACACTCTTATTATTCTTTTTTTAAGTTTGAGATATCAGGTCAGGGAAATGGGTTCCTCAAGGAAGGGATCAGCACACAGTCATGCTCACAGCTACGTTTAATAACAGTCATAGGATTATAGAGACATTGACATGGGTAAAGGGAAGAGTATGAGTCAGTTTAGAGGAAATCAGACACTGAGGGTTTTTTCCCCCTGTGGAATCACAGAAAACATGCTAAATTGTGGGCAGAGGTTATAACTCAATAGGTTGGAGTACACACATTCAATGCAGGAAACCTGGACTCCATTTCTAGCACTTTCTAGTACCCTGAGTACTGCTTGGAGCTGAAACTCTGAGTTCTGAGCTAGAAGGAACCCGCCATTAACAGTTGTGGCCTTAAAGGACGATGACAACAACAATAACAACAACAACAACAAACCACACAAAGAAAGTTTATTGACTGGAGATACTAGATGTGCAGGGATAATGCATTTATTTGTTTTCCATGTTTGATTGATCCACCAAGCACACTAGAGTGATCCCTGAGTACAGAGCCAAGAGTAAACCCTGAACACTACCAGATATGACCCTAACATATCCCATTGGAAAAATACACACACACACACACACACACACACACACACACACACACACCTGCACAAGTTTAACTTTCACAAGAATACCTTTGAGAATGCCTTTTCAGTGCCAACAGGGAAACTCATTAGATATTAAGTGTTGGAAGTTTTTATTGGAGATTGGTTTTGAGAATCCTACATCTAGCACAGAGCAAAATTCCAGACGCCCCTGAAGAAGAACAGGTGTTTCATACAATCCACATTGCTTACAGAAATAGTTGAGGGACAGGAACCTGCTCTTATTTGGGGGAATGTTTTGTATCTGTATAGAGAACAAAACAATAAATTCTCAGATGCCAGCCAATGAGCGAGGTTGTTAAAAACAGATTTTTGCAAGGATAGTCTTGGTCCTGCTATAGGCAGATTTTGGGGCACCGGCAGAAAAGATTTTTACAAATATTTGGGGGCCAGGTACTTCATTTGAGAATATTGGGAGATATGAATTACCAGGTATTGAACATGGGGTTCCATAATGCAAAGCTGATGATGTTTCAGCATCTTTGAGTTATCTTCAGTTCCTTTACATGTTTTTGCTACTATTTTGGAAAAAAGCTGAGTAAATTATAAAAAAAAAAAAAAAACCTTTCTTGAACTTGCTATCAGTTATAAGATCTTAATATGAATCACTTGGGTTATTTTAATGGTCACATAATACAGGGAGAGAATAGAGACTATTCAAAGCTTCTTTTTGCCACTTAGCTAATGGAAAGCCACAAGGGATTATATACAAAAATAAATAATCAGAAAAATATTGATGGTATGTTTTGTGATTTTGACTACAGCACTTTCTCTTGTTTATTTATTTTTATAAATATTTCAATTGAATTACCATGAGCTGCACAGTGACAAAGTTGTTCCAGATTGAATTTCAGTCATATTATGTACAACGTCCTTCACCAGTGTATATTTCCCACCACCAAATATCACCAGATTCCCTCCTGCCCTCTCTTTCCTTTAAGTCTAACCTTTACTTCTCACTTAACCTTTGCATCATCCTTGCATTAAAATAAATGTGTAGGTTAGAGAAATAGTTCAATGAGCTGAACAGATCACTTGCTACAGGGCTCAATCCTTGACAACATATGCCCAGCACCACTAGGGGTAACTCCTAAGTACAGTCAGGAGTCCCTGAGCACCACACAGACAAGCACTGCCATTGAAGATTGGCACCCAACCAATGGTGTGACTCCCATGCACCAGTAGCAGCAACAAAGAGGAGAGAGAAATTAATTAAAAGCTCAAATAAAGCAAATGTGTTCTGCTCCAAGGGTTTTTCACGCCTTTCCTTCACAGTGTCCTTCTTAGTTACATAGAAATTGCTGCTACGCATGGACATGTCTCATCAGCATGAAGCCAAGTAGCTTTCCCAGCTTTGAGTCCAGCCCTTTCTGAATCACTTCCCAAGGGAAAACAGAACCCCACCACCAACTGGATGGGGAGGAATGTGAGATTTAATCAGCTGATAAAAATTCAAATGAGGGCAGGAGAGATAGCACAGAGGTAAGGCGTTTGCCTTGCAGGCAGAAGGAGGGTGGTTCCAATCCCAGCATCCCATATGGTTCCCAAGCCTGCCAGGAGCAATTTTTGAGCACAGAGCCAGGAGTAACCCCTGAGTGCAAATGGGTGTGACCCCCCCCAAAAAAAACCCCCAATAACAAGAAAAAAATTCAAATAATTCTCTCTTTCACCTCATATTCAAAGCGATTGTGTCCATCAGGATAACCTCCTCTAGAGGGATAGTAAGGTTGCTTGAAGGACAAGAGATCAAACCTGGTATGTAGAATTTCAAGTTTAATTTCTGGTACCATGTATTCCCTTGAACCCTGTATGGGAGCCCCAAACAGACATAGTGCAGAGTGTCCAAAGCAACTTCACTTGTGGGGGGAGATAGTTCCTAGTGGGCCATTTCCTCAGCTTTGCTCCTTTGCTGTTTCATGTATAGGGGTCCTTCCAGGCTGAAAGAAAAGCAGAGTTTTGGAATTCCCCCTTCCCCTTCTTTTCTTTTTGCTATACCTTAAGTTTCACTTCAATGTGTCCACACTGGAACTTTCCAGGACTGGTTCTGCACCAAGTCAGAGACTCTATGGTCGGAATATTATGCAGCTGTCAGGAGAGATGAAGTCATGAAATTTCCCTATACATGAATGTACATGGGATCTATTATGCTGAGTAAAATAAGTCAGAGGGAGAGAGATAGACACAGAATAGTCGCACTCATCTATGGGTTTTAAGAAAAATAAAAGGCAGTTTTGCAACAATCCTCAGAGACAAAAAGAGGAAGGCTGGAACTTCCAGCTCACGACAAGAAGCTCACCACAAAGAGTGGTGAGTGCAGTTAGAGAAATAACTACACTGAGAACTATCATAACCAAATGAATGAATGAGGGAAGTGGAAAGCTTGTCTAGAGTACAGGTGGAGGGGGTTGGGGAGAAGGGAGTTTTGGCACTTTGGTGATGGGAATGTTGCACTGGTGATGGGGGAGGGGGTGTTCTTTACATGACTAAAACCTAATCACAATCATGTTTGTAATCAAGGTGTTTAAATAAAGATATTATTTTTAAAAAAAGAGACTCCATGATCTTGGTTTCACTGTTCATTGCTCATCAGAACTTCTTTCGCCCCACCCCCCAAAAACCCCAATTCACTTGTCTTTTCTTTAATCTTTCCTGGTGGCAGCCCGGCCCATTAACTCTCCTCTCCCTGACAGCTCATTTTCAGTAACACACGCTGTTGTGAACGTTGAGAGGATGAATTGAAAGTGTCCTCGCACATGGAAAATGCTGTGTGAATCATAAAAAAAAGAAAAACTTATTATGTAGTTTCAGAACTCTACAAATCAACTCTCACATGACCAAGTTATTCATAAATTTTGCCCAAACTGTATGATTCCCTAAGACTTCAAACAAAATTTATTTATTTGACTATTATAAAAATGTTTTTTATTAGCAGCAATTATATTTATTTATTTGGGAGAAGGTTTGCTCCCAAGCAACGCTTAGGGGGCTCTGGGTGCCCCCCTAAATAATTTGAGAATCACAATGGGACTGGCAAATGAAGGAGAGATCCAAGGATGCACTGCTGGACTGGGCTAACACAGGAACTCATGCACTTGGAGTGCTGCACCCAGCAATATTCAGGGCCATATAGTGCTGGGGTTCACAGGTGAGGCAAGCACCTGCATTTTTGTACTAGCTCTCTGACCTTAGAAATAAACACTTCCATGGTGATGGTGTTCTTTACGTGACTGAAACCCAAACACAATCATGTATTTAAATACATGATTTAAATACAATCATGTATTTAAATACACAATCAAGGTGTTTAAATAAAATACATTAAAAAATGAATAAATAAAAGAAATAAACACTTAACTTTTGTTTGTTTCTTTTGGGGCCACACCTGGCAGTGTTCAGGAGTTATTCCTGACTCTGTGCTCAGAAATCGCTCCTGGCAGGATCAGGGGACCCTATGGGATGCCAGGAATCCAACCTTGGTCTGTTCCAGATTGGATGCATGCAAGTGCTATCTGCCCTACAACTGTGCTATCACTCCAGCTCCACTTTTAACATTTTTTAAGCACTTAAAATTTTTTTAGCTTTCTTTGATTTTTGGGGGGGGGGCACAACTAGCTATTCTAAGAGCTTACTCATGACTTTGTGCTCTGGGATCACTCCTGATTCTGTACTCAGGAGTTACTCCTGGAGATTCACAGGAACCATATGGGATACTGGGGATTAGAACTGAGCAGGTCGTATAAAAGGCAAGCACTTTTCTCATTGTGCTATTGTTTGAGCCCCATCCAGCCTGTCAAATTTTAACTCTTAGAATTCCTTTTTTTCTTTAATATAAATTAATTTTTTATTATTTAGCATTTTATATATAAAAAACAACCCTTCCCCAGTGCAACATCCCCATCACCAATGTCCCAAGTGTCCCTCCTCCCCACCCCACACTGGCCTGTACTCTAGACAGGCTTTCCATTTCCCTCAGTCAGTCACATTTTGTTATGATGGCTCTCAGTGTAATTATTTCTGTGACTGCACCCATCACTTTCTGTGGTGAACTTCCATGTTGTGAGCTGGACCTTCCAGTCCTCCTCTATTTTGTCTCTGAGAATCATTACACAAATGTTATTCTTTTTTCTCAAAACCCATAGATGAGTGAGACCATTCTGTGTTTATTGCTCTCCCTCTGACTTATTTCACTCAGCATGATAGATTCCATGTACATCCAAGTATAGGAAAATTTCATTACTTCATCTCTTCTGACGGCTGCATAATATTCCATCGTATATATATACCATAGTTTCTTTAGCCATTAACTCTTAGAATTCCTAACATTTTATTAGTTTATGATTTTTAACTTTGAATTGATGACATTAATTATTATTAGTGGAGCTTTTTTTGTGGTCAGGATAGTTGAAGATCATTCAAAGGGCTGGAGCACATGTCTTATACGCTCAAGATTCCAAGTTCCATCCCCATCATTACATGCTTCTCATCCTTTCCAACAGCTCCACAAGGTGTGGACCCCAAGCATTGCTTAGGCAATGTGCTAGGCCAGGTGCTCGTCCAAATATATATATAGTTAGTAATATTGCCCAAACTCTGAGTACTATTTTGGGGATCTAGCCCTTATAAATTAAGTTTTGGACACATAAGTGCTTAGATCTAGTGACAAAACTTGGGGCTTCCACATACCAGCTATATTCTCTGGTTCTTTGAACTCTCACCTAATCCCCTCAAATGAAACTGTTTTTGATGAATATGATAAATAATTCCAAATCAGAGGTTATATAATATAGTTTGAATCTCATGTTAGTCACTTCCTTTTTCTCTGGTTTATCTTTTTTTCTATGGTTGGGCAAGAAGCATGATCTGCTAAAAATATCTTAATTATAGGCAAATGCAGTTTCCATGTCTGCATTTGGCCAGCTCCATAGACTTACTCTGTTCTTGAAAGAGATGTAAATTAAATCATGAAAATTATGGACACACCAGCCATGAAACTGAAAGCTGAAAATTTTGGGAGGAAAGAGAGGGCCAAGTCCCTTCCCTATCAAAGCCATGCCAGCTGTATCCATCACCCACAATTACTGCTATGCCAATGGTCCAGCTTCACCACTCTTCTACAGCTCTCTGCAGAGACACCAATCTGACCAAAACTCCATCCATGTATGCTGGTATTTGGGCTGAAATCACCAGGACTTTTTTGGAAAGTGTGGGCACCCACCCCCTATCTTCTCATGCTTCCAGAAGCACAGACAACTGAAAACACTCCCCACAAAAGTCATAGTATTAATTCCTGTCCCCATAAGAACATCAATTCAGATGCCAATGTGTATCTGAGGCTACCTAATGTTCAGAAACAAAAGAAGTAACAAAATGATCATGTAACAACAAGTACTTACTAAACCTTCTGGCAATGACTTAATATCCTCATTGCAAGATACAGTAATTTTGGGACCCGGGAGATAGCATGGAGGTAAGGTGTTTGCCTTTCATGCAAAAGGTCATCGATTTGAATCCTGGTGCCCCATATGGTCCTCCATGCCTGCCAGGAGCAATTTCTGAGCATGGAGCCAGGAGTAATCCCTGAGCACTGCCGGGTGTGACCCAAAAACCAAAAAAAAAAAAAAAAAAAAGAAAGAAAAAGGATACAGTAATTTTTATAAATTTTCTTGTTGCCATACTCTTATTTTCTTCTCTTTTTTTAATTTAATTTCTCTCCCACTACCTGGAAACAAAAGTATTATGATTAACTATGTCTATGTGATACATGGTCTTTAAATAAAGTAAATTATATTTTTAAATTTTCAAAATTTAAAAATGATACACCTTACTTGCATAGATTAGAAATCAGCTATCATAAATTTACAAACAACAGAACCAGAGTTGATAATACAGCAGGTAGGCTATTTGCCTTGAATGTAACTGGCCCAGATTCAATTCCTGGTACCACATATGGTTCCCCTGAGTGCCACTATGACTGATTCCTGAGCACAGACAGAAGTAAGTCCCAAGCACAGACAGCTGTGATAGTAAAACAACATAACAAAAATTTAGAAATAACAAAACAAGGGACTGGAGAGATAACATGGAGATAGCGTGCTTGCCTTGCATGCAGAAGGATGGTGGTTCGAATCCCAGCGTCCCCTATGGTCTCCCGAGCCTGCCAGGAGCGATTTCTGAGCATAGAGCCAGGAGTAACTCCTGAGCGCTCCAGATGTGACCCCAAAACCAAAAAAGCAAACAAACAGAAATAACAAAACAAAACAGAACCTAGTTTAGGACCAGGAATATAGCTCAGTTGTATAACTCATGCTTTGAACATAGGAGGCCCTATGTTTGATCCTTCACACACATAAAGAGAATTATAGACTTGCTTTACATCCTATCGTGATCTCTAAATAATTCTAGAAACTTGAAAAAGGAGTCTGATTTTGACCATCTCAAAGTCAAATCCATTTTTTATTCAATTATTATTCTGTTTGGAGAATGGATTCCAAGAAAATATAAGCCTCCACTATTCAGAAAAATAAAAAACAGATTTCCATTGTTATGGTAACTTTTGATATTAGTATTTTCATCTATGACCTTTTAAAAAGTTTCCTATAGTGATTTCTCTCTTAGAGAGCTGAATTCTGTTTCAAACTGTTAAGTTTCAAAACCTAATTTTCTTTTCAGATTGATGTCATACTGGTTTCAGTTTTATCTCTGACACCTTCTGCAGTTATAAGCACAAGTGATCCTGTTACTGTAAGCAACCATCATGATTTGTATTGAACTTATGAAAAATATCAGTAACATATGCAAGATCTACGACCCTATTGAACCGCCGACAACTTAGCATGTCTCTCTCAGTGTTCCCCAAAGTGATTATTCGTTTCATTGAATTATTGTATGAATGTCTCACCTTAAACTTTGCTGTTAAAGCTGAAATTTGGAAGTCAGCAGTCACACCATTCCAAACAAGACCAAAAAGTCCACAGTTTAAATAACAGATCTTAATTAGAGCAGTTAATTAGTAGTTAATTGCCTGATGCTGCTTGGAGAGATTCTGGCATCTTCGCAGAAGTTTCTGCACGTCTCAGCAACACATTGTGATGCATTGAATGCATTTCAGTGGCCACATTTGTTGTGGAAATGTGTTGTGATTTGTGCAGTTTTCTTATTATTTCCAGGCCATGTGCAATAAGGTACTGTCATTTCGCTAATTATTTTAACCAAAGACTAAAATTGACCCCTAAAATTAGATATATCTTATGCTAAGAAATAAAGCATTCCTGTTTGTGCCCATATGATGACACCACAAAAGAAAAATCATAAAAAGAGGACCCTGCTAGGTATTAATACTGAATAGCTACCTTTTCGTCTCTGACTAGGGAAATTAATAGTCTTTCACAACGTATCATGCCCAGAATGCCTTCAGTGTCTCAGACTTGTAACACAAGAGACTTTGGAACTCTGGAAAAAGACCGAAATTAGAGAAATTGCTGAGATTGTTCTCAGAAATCTTGGGGTCCACTTCCTCCAATCAGCCAGAGAAACAGGATGCAATGGACTTTCAATGAGTCATTAATTTGACATTTGTTGGCACTTGTGTTGACAGTATATAAAAAAAAAGTGAGTTTATTTCAATGTCTATAGCTCGGACTAATACTCAGTGTGGCATAAAATGCTGGTCAGCTGCCTAGAAATGCTGGGTGGTGTAATGTTGTACTCCTATTTACCCATGGGGAAGGGGAAGGTGCCGTCAACTGAAAATCCAATAGGCTCTTAAGAGATTTGAATTGGCCCTCAGTCCTGGTGTCTGGAAATCCATCATTCTACAACGACACAGGGACTTGAGCTGCATAAATAATTAGTGCGTCTTAGAGTATTCAATTCAACTAGTATTTATTGAAGACTCTGAACACACAGTGTTTAGGGCCAGGTGCTAGAAAAAGCAGGAAACAAGGATGGGAGGAAATATGGCACAATTTATTAAGTGGTTTGAATCTGCAGGAGCTCTTAGTATTGAGAGATCACACGCACACACACTTGGGAAATAATAAGAAAACCTAGAAGACTCTATCTGATATTTAAAACCATATTCAGAATATAGATGAGTGTCAGGATCGGAGCCAGGACCCCAGCAAAGAATATTGGATGGGGACTGGGAAGGCAAGGAAACCATCAAGAGGCAATTAACTGGTTCAGGAAGAGATGATGAGAGTAGTTTAGAGTAAGACAGTGGAAAAGGACAGAATGATGATGTTGCAGAAGTGCCAGAGGGAGGATCTCACCGACATTAAAATCACCAACCATCTGTGGAATTTCTATATGAAAACAACAAATTAGAAAGAAATAAAGGAAACAATTCAATTTACAACTGCATAAAAAAAATCAAATGCCTAGGAATCAACTTACCAAGGGAAGTAAAAAAGTTTCACATTTAAAAGTATGAGTAGGGGGCTGGAGAGATAGCATGGAGGTAAGGCGTTTGCCTTTCATGCAGAAGGTCATCGGTTCGAATCCCGGCATCCGCCATGGTCCTCCGTGCCTGCCAGGAGAAATTTCTGAGCATGGAGTCAGGAATAACCCCTGAGCACTGCCGGGTGTGACCCAAAAACCACAATAAATAAATAAATACATAAATACATAAATAAATATGAGTAGGGCCAGAGAGACAGCACAGCAGTAGGGCGTTGGTTTGCCTTGCATGCAGCCAACCTAGTACAGACAGTGGTTCGATTCCCAGCACTCCATATGGTCCCCCAAATATGCCAGGTGTGATTTCTGAGCACAGAGCCAAGAGTAACCCCTGAGCATAGCCAAGTGTGACCCAAAAACTAACTAACTAACTAACTAACTAACTAACTAACTAACTAACTAAATAAATAAATAAATAAATGTATGAATAGCTGTTAAAAGAAGCAGAAGAAACAAGAATTAGAATGACATTCTTTCAATATGGATTGGATAAATTCACTTTTTGTTTTGTTTTGTTTGGGGGCCACATCTGGTGGCACTCAGGGATTACTCCTGGCTCTGTGCACAGAATTGTTCCTGGCAGGCTCGGGGAACCATATGGGATGGAGGGAATTGAATCCAGATTATCTGCATGGAAGGTAAATGACTTCCCCTCTATGCCAGAGCTCCACTCCAGTATTCACACTGTTAAAATGACACCCACCAAAAACAATTATTATATAGATTCAATGTAACTCCTATCAAAATTTCAATAGTACTTATTAAAAAATGAAGAAACATAACTTAAAATTTTAATGGAGTTTCCAAAGGCTTTAAACAGCCAAAGAAACCCGGAGGAAAAGGCAAGAAGTGGGGACATTACAGTCCCCAAATAAATTATACTGCAGAATTATAATAACCAAGAATGTGGCACTGTAATAAAAGCTACTATATGGAATAGAATTGGGAGTCCAGAATTAAATATTAACACATGTGCACTGTTAATTTATGACAAAGGGACCAAGATCATAAAATGAAGGAAAACATTTTTTTTAGGAAAACTGGATGGTCATCCCAGGGCCTGCCAGACGCAATTTCTGAGCACAGAGCCAAGTGTAACCTCTGATTGCCACTGTGCAAGACAAAAAAATATAATAACCAAAATTTTTTTTAAAAAAGCAAGTGGATGCTCAGAAGCAAAAGAAGGAAATAAGAGCATTATTTCATAACACATGAAGCAAAATTTATTCATAATGTACTATAAACTTGGGAACCGGGAGGTGGCGCAGGAGGTAAGATGCCTGCTGCCTTACCTGCTAGCCTAGGACGGACCACGGTTCGATCCCCTGGTTCCCATATGGTCCCCCGTGTCTGCCAGGAGCAACTTCTGAGCGCATAGCCAGGAGTAACCCCTGAGCGTCACTGAGTGTGGCCCAAAAACCAAAAAAAAACAAAACAAAACATAATGTACTATAAACTTGAAGTTTTAAACTTAAAAAAAATGCCTGCATCTTTTCATGCTCTGTCTCTGCAAATCTCATTAAACATGTGAGACCTCATTCTACTTTCCTGACTTTACTCAACATTCCTCTCAACATTCCTCTTATATTTTCTAAATTTCTGTTATTCTTTTTGCACACCAGACAACTTCAGTTGACTCGTAATTTCAGTTGACTAATTCACTCATTAGCTGTGTCTATTCTGTTGGGTGGCCCATATTTTCAAGGGGAAGTAAATCTTTATTAAGTAACTTTTAAAATCAGGCAAAAGAAACCCTTGGGGCCCGGGAGATAGCATGGAGGTAAGGCGTTTGCCTTTCATGCAAAAGGTCATCGGTTCGAATCCCGGAGCCCCATATGGTCCCCCGGGGCTGCCAGGAGTAACCCCTGAGCACTGCCGGGTGTGACCCAAAATCCAAACCAAAAAAAAAAAAAAAAAAAAAAAAAAAAAAAAAAAAAAGAAACCCTTGTAATTCTCTTAAATAGCAATGATTTGGTCATCTCAATTTAAAAGCCCTTCGTCATAAATTAAATGACTTGAAACTTCACTCAAATATAGAAATCCTCTATCCTCCCCACATAGACATAGCAAGAGAGTAGTAAAATTAATAAATACTAAACTATATGGGCAATTTATCATTCTTAGTCTATGGTTTTTAGAAACAGTATGAACCTAATGTATGTTAAATTCCTTTATTTATTTGATGTAGTATACACAGAACAAAATTCAAATCACATGCTGAAAATTTGATCAGATCTCTAAGACTAGCTAAAGATTAGGTTTCAATATTGACAAATACCAATCCTACAGGCAATTAGCCTTGAGGACTCTGCAAAGTGAAGGTCAGATATAGCAATTTTTGTAATCACAATGCAGTTTCTTGCTTTGTTTTGTTTGGGCCACACTCTGGTAATGCTCAGGGGCTACTCCTGGCTATGCACTCAGAAATCGCTCCTGGCTTGGGGGACCATATGGGACACTGGGGATCGAACCCAGGTCCGTCCTAGGTCAGTCACGTGCAAGGCAAACACCCTACTGCTGTGCTATCGCAGTTTTTTTAAAAATGGTACTTGAAACTCTACACAATTAGGTATAAACTGTTTCAAAATAAAAAGCCAAACTGCCCAAACTGGAAATGTATGAAAGGCAGTGATGGAAATATGTGAATAGATTATAATCCAAGCACTCTCCCTAAGCTTCTGATGGTTAAAAGTGGAGACCCATTGGGGTCGGAGAGATAGCACTGAGGTAAGGCGCTTGCCTTGCATGCAGAAGGTCGGTGGATCCCAGCATCCCATACGCTCCCCCGAGCCTGCCGGGAGCGATTTCTGAGGGTAGAGCCAGGAGTAACCCCTGAGAGCTGCCAGGTGTGACCCAACCCCCCCCCAAAGTGGGGACCCGTATTGTGAAATCTGTGTCTTAAATCCTCCTTGTCATAAATAGATGTGTAATATTCTTTCATGATGAGAAACTTTTTCCTTGTTCATGTTTGAAATTCTTTTTCTCTCTTTCTTTTGGCCTTTAAACTAGATTATAATTCTAAACTTTAAAGTCCAATGCCATTCCTGAAGACAACCAATGATTTGTCTTTCTTTTTCTTTTTTCACCACTATCCTGAGGTTATTTCGGTTTATTTATTTTGGCTTTAATTAATTTAAAATTATTATTATTATTATTATTATTATTATTATTATTATTATTATTATTATTAGTTTTTGGGTCACACCCGGCAGTGCTCAGGGGTTACTCCTGGCTCCATGCTCAGAAATTGCTCCTGGCAGGCACAGGGGACCATATGGGGCACCGGAATTCGAACCGATGACCTTTTGCATGAAAGGCAAATGCCCCCCCTTTTTTTTTGTTTTTTTAAAATTATTTTTAAAATGATCTTTATTTAAGCACCTTGATTACAAACATGTTTGTAGTTGGGTTTCAGTCATAAAAAGAACACCCCCCTTCACCAGTACAACATTCCCACCACCAATGCCCCCATCTCCCTCCTCCCTCATCCCTGCTTGTAATTGAGACAGGCATTCTACTTCCCTCACTCATTAACATTGTCATGATAGTTGTCAGTGTAGTTATTTCTCTAACTGTACTCACCACTCTTTGTGGTGAGCTTCATATCATAAGATGGTCCTTCCAGCCCTGATCTCTATTGTCTCTGGTATTGTTATAATAATATCTTTTATTTTTCTTACAACCCATAGTGAGTGAGACTATTCTGTGCCTATTTCTCTCCCTCTGACTTATTTAACTTAGATTTGATATTCTGATGGCTTATTTTCATGTCTTTTAGGATGGTTCTTGTTTGGCTAAATTTTGTGAGTCTCTCATTATCTCTGTCTTCTAGAGGCAATTCCTGTTCAAGTTTACTTACTCTGAGGCCTGCAGGCACTTTGCTGAATTCTGTCTTCTATCTTCTTGGGTGTTGTGTGTAGTGCAAAATCATTCTCAGTCTCACAGTTTCAGGAAATACTTTTCCCTAGACATCTTTCCAGCCTAGATGTGAAATATTTTTATTCCCTCTGCTTTTAAGCAACTTTTCTATTCACTAAAGCCCTTTGTCTCCTTTATCATTATATAGGGGTCTCTCTTGCAACTCACAAAGTGGGGTATGCTTTTACTAAAGTAAATTTTTGTTTGTTTGTTTTTGAACCACACCCGGTGATGCTCAGGGATTACTCCTGGCTCTGCACTCAGAAATCACTCCTGGCTTGGGGGACCATATGGGATGCCAGGGGATCGAACCTCAGTCTATTCTAGGTTAGCGAGTGCAAGGCAGACATCCTACTGCCTGCGCCACTGCTCCAGTACCTAGTCTAACACTTAAAAATCTCAGGTTACAGGGACCAGGAGATAGGATAGTGCCTATGACACATGCATACAAGTGACCTGGATTTGGTTCCAAGCACCACATGTTCCCTTGAACATTGAAACCCCAAATGAATCACTATGGTGAGTCAGGTGGTTCTCAGCTCCACAGAGTCCAAATGCCATCTCATTCTCCAACCCTTGCATTGAACTATCAGCTCAATCAAGAATCTCCATGGGGGCTCCAGACCTTCTAAATGCCTGTGTGTAGGCAAAAGAAGACACAACTCTGGCCTACAAAAATTAGCAAATTTCTAAAGGCAACTTTAAATCAGCTCATCATTATGTTTTACAGTGTCAGCCTCATTCTAGTTGACATTTTATTATGTATTTGGGTCAAAACTAGTGATAACATTTCAGAGGAGAGTTGTCATATTTTATCTAAAATTTCTTGATGATAGGAAAATATTTCCTCAGGCAAATTTGTTTACGATATTGCCCAAACCCAGAAATCTCAAAAATGTGGGATTGGAGCAATAGCACAGCAGTAAGGTGTTTACCTTGCATGCGGCCAACACTGGATGGACCCCCGTTCGAATCCCGGTATCCCATATGGTCCCCTGAGCTTGCCAGGAGCAACTTCTGAGCACAGAA
Organism: Crocidura indochinensis; assembly: GCA_004027635.1. Lineage (NCBI taxonomy): Eukaryota > Metazoa > Chordata > Mammalia > Eulipotyphla > Soricidae > Crocidura > Crocidura indochinensis. Next base: position 11,318 of record PVKC010010480.1, on the reverse strand, counting down.
CCAGGAGTAACCCTGAGTGCTGTTGGGTGTGACTCTAAAACCGAAAGAAAGAAAGAAAGAAAGAAAGAAAGAAAGAAAGAAAGAAAGAAAGAAAGAAAGAAAGAAAGAAAGAAAGAAAGAAAGAAAGAAAGAAAGAAAGAAAGAAAGAAAGGAAGGAAGGAAGGAAGGAAGGAAGGAAGGAAGGAAGGAAGGAAGGAAGAAAGAAAGAAGAAAGAAAGGAAGAAAGAAAGAAAAAGAAAGAAGAAAGAGAAAGAAAGAGAAAGAGAAATGAAAAGATAAATCTCAAAAATTGTGAAACCATTTGAACACAGTTTAATGTCAGAAAGATACACTGTCCTAGCACCATGGCACATGGTAACATACACATAGCATATAACATACAAATAGCTCACATAACTCTAATGTGATCTTCTGTCATGTTTTCTGGCTGCTGTGGGTGAAGTGGATAGTTTTCCTCTCTGAGAAACTTTCCACATTGTGGACTTGCATTTCCCAAGGTGGAAGCCAACAGTATTTCCCCGCTTATCCATGTAGGAAAAGAGCAATGCAAAAAAGTAGGAAGAAGTGGGGATAGCCTAAGTCTAAAGTGCAATAAAACGCTGCTTTGGGGGCCCGAGTGGTGTTCAATGGCAGGGCCTTTGCCTTACACGTGGCTGACCTAGGACATACCATGGTTCGATCCCCGATGTCCCATATGGTCTCCCAAGCCAGGAGTGATTTCTGAGCGCATAATCAGGAGTAACCCTGAGCATCACTGGGTGTGGCTCCCAAAAGACATTACAAAACAAAACAATAAAATAATGTGCTTTAACAGGGAGCAGTCACAGAAGATGGGCAAAATCTGGCACCACCAGTGGGCATAGTATTGGCACCTTTGTAGGATTTGATACTGTCCTTTTATGATTCCTATATTTGCCATGTACTTTCCAAGTCTGGCTCCCTGCCTTCTTGGAGAGTCTGTACGATGCCTTATAGCCCACAATAAATTCCTTTTCTGCTTAACTAGCTATGCAGGTGATGGTATTTTCAATTAAGGCCCTGTCTGATAGCCTGTGGATATAGCAATGTACAGAGGATTAATTATGAGGACTAATTTTGCCAGCTACATGCAGAAATCAATATCATTAGGTGTAGTCTTGCCTCATTGAATTCTTCATGCTTATAAAGGGAAGGCTTAAGAACTCAGATTACCTGAATAAATATGTTATATCAAGAAAAGGAAAGGATTTAGGGTGAAAAGCACAGACCTTATAAACAACTTTGGTTAAGTGGCTTTTTTTAGATGTAACTAATTCCTCTGTCCAAACTTCGGGGTGTATGAAAGGCGTGTGTGTGTGTGTGTGTGTGTGTGTGTGTGTGTGTGTGTGTTTCAAGTTGGATATGATTAGTGATTGAGTTAAAAATAAGAAGTAAATATTTAATTCACATTGGGATGCTAGGTTAAGATGCCTCCAAGATTATTATATTCCAAAGACACAAAGAGGTCAGGGCCATGGAGATAAATAACCACAGTGATTTTCCACCCCATAATACTCCTGATAAATAAAGACCACATAGATCATTTGCATTCCCATTTCAGCCTTGTTCTCTCTGCTTAGAATTATCCCCCTCTCCTGTATTCATAGGCTAGGGTTAGAACTGTCCTTTAAAGTTCTTTTAAAATGTCACGTCCTCCCTCATGTCTTCTCGTCAAAGCAAAAGGAGTCTCCAGCCTTGTGAGTTCCATTTAGTATTCATCTGTCTTGGGCATCAGTCCTTGCAGGAGTAAGAGGATACCTGTCATATAGGGCTGGCCTTTCAGTTGGTCCCCTAGTCCCAGAAGTTGTTGTATTCTCTTCCCCTCTGTCATCCAGGTGACACTGGGGAAAGAAGGGCAGAAGGGCTTGGAAAGGACCAGTTTCTGACACACCTGACTAAACGCACAAGTGGACTCAGAATGTTAAGTCAGGCTTAAATTTCTGGCTACAGTTTTATCATCCAAAGTCTTAGATTCATGGTCTAAATGTTTGTCTCTTTTTATTGTTTTTGTTTTGGGGCCACACTAGTGACACTCAGGGGTTATTCCTGGCTGTGTGCTCAGAAATCGCCCCTGGCTTGGGGGACCATATGGGACGCTGGGGGATTGAACTGCAGTCTGTCCTAGGTTAGTGCATGCAAGACAAATGTACTACTACCTACGCCACCACTCTGGTCCCTCCTTTGTCTCTTAATCTGTTTCCATTCCTATCCCAACACAAAACTTTCTTTTCAGTGTTTGGGGTTCATACTAGACTGACTGCTGAAGTTGGGGTGAGGGTCCATTTCCTGGACTGCCCACTACTGTCCCTTATTCACTCTACATCACCCCATTTTCTATGTCCTGCTTCTCCCATATCTAAGATTCTGGCAGCCATGCCAGATTCACTTTGTTCTACCTCTTTCCTATTCTGGATGGGGATAAGGGGATCTATAAAATCTTTTATGGAAAGCGAGGGCTTTCCAGGTGAAAAATTCAAAGGCAATGCAAGCTCTTAGGATGGTAAATACTTAGTAACTTCTGTCCTAGCAGTATCATAGCCTCATCTGAAAAGACTTCTACAACTTGGAAGACATCACAAACCAACTTCCTCTATGGTAGTAGTCATGAAACACTCATTCCCTGGGGAGGAAAGTGGTTGGTAAGGAAAAAAAAAAAACCTTTTTTAAGCTTTTGTTTTGTTTTGTTTTGTTTTGGGGTCACACCTGGTAATACTCAGGGATAACTCCTGGCACTCTGCTCAGAAATAGCTCCTGGCAGGCACCAGACACAGGTGACCATATGGGATACCGGGATTTGAACCATCATCTGTCCTGGATGATGTCTCTACCACTGTGCTATTTCTGGGCCCCCTTTCTTAGCTTTGGTCCACAAACCTGTCCTTCCAGAGACCTCTTGCTGGCAAGAAATAAAGCATTTTGGAGAAGCAACCATTACTTGCACAGTTCTCAGTTTTTCTACCAAAAAGACATACAACTATTTGTTTTATGAAGACATGGACTAGGAACTAACTTACCATAGATAATTTCATTTTCTTTCTTTCTTTTTTTTTTTTTTTTGGTTTTTGGGTCACACCCGGCAGTGCTCAGGGGTTACTCCTGGCTCCATGCTTAGAAATTGCTCCTGGCATGCACGGGGGACCATATGGGGCACCGGAATTCAAACCGCTGACCTTTTGCATGAAAGGCAAACGCCTTACCTCCATGCTATCTCCCGGGCCCCAATAATTTTATTTTCTATTGTTTGATGGTTCAGTACTTGTGTAAGGAAGTTGAAGCATGTCTTTACACCAATAAGACCTTTATGCCCATGCTTTACACTCTATTGCCTACAAGATCTGGAGGCCTATGATCTTTTCTTTTTTGCAGCAGCATGGTCAGGGGAGGAAGAAAGAGGGTCTAGCTTTGGTTCTCTTGTTCTCATTTATATGCCTCTGCCATCTCCCCTCCTGAAGCCAGAGCATTCTTCCTCTTGATAGCTCAAAATAGGAAAGCATGTGAGAGTATTTGTGTGTATATTTGTTTGTTTTTATGATTTAGGGCCATACCTGGTGATACTCAGGAGTTACTCCTGGCTATGCACTCAGAAATTGCTCCTGGCTTGGGGGACCATATAGGATGCTGGGATTTGAACCACGGTCCATTCTGGATCGGCTGTTTGCAAGGCAAACACCCTACTGCTATACTATTGAGCCGGCCCCTATTTTTATTTTTTATTTTTTCACTTCATCATTCTAGTTTTATTAAGATATAATTGACAAAATTTTAGCATGTATCTAACATCATGTTTTTTTTTTTGTTTTTGTTTTTGGGTCATACCCGGCAGTGCTCAGGGGTTACTCCTGGCTCCATGCTCAGAAATTGCTCCTGGCAGGCACGGGGGACCATATGGGGCATTGGGATTCGAACCGATGACCTTTTGCATAAAAGGCAAACACCTTATCTCCATGCTATCTCCTGGGCCCCTAACATCATGTTTTAACATCACAGGAACTATATTCATTTTATTTTGAGTTGGGTTTTTTTTATTTTTTAATAATTTTTATTTTAGCACCATGATTTCCATCCCCAGCTCTGTATATGATTCTCTGACACTGCTGAATGTGACCCAACACCCATCTCCTAAAGAATATACACACCTAACCTAACAATGAATGTACTGATGGTTCCTCATTTGGGGCTTCATAACTTCATCCTTTTCTGCAAGACTATGTATTCTGTATATCAGAAGTTGATGTCTCTGGGCTGAATCCAAGTAGAATTTCCTTACAATTTGGCTGTTGGTGGGTTTGGTCAATGAGCAGTGCAAAGGAGGTGAGGGTTCCTCCTTGCTCTTGCTCCATTCTGTGTGATATCTCTGGCTTCACTTGGTTTTGCCATGACCTCTGCTCCCTTCAGAAGAGTCTTCCCTGGATTTCTAGCTCCCATGATGTCCTTCACCCCTTCTGGTCCATGTGGTAACAACTGCCTTCACGTTGTAGGTGGCCCTTCACTTGGATCTTGTTTGTTGACCCATCAATTCCATCAATGTGGAATTTTGCTTCCTACCACTGCCCTACATGGCGCAAAGAGGAACCTAGAGTAGGCACATGCAGTCTTTTCCACCATAAACAAGTTCTTATATTTTACTTGTTTTTTTTTTTTTTGTTTTTGCTTGTTTGTGTTTGTTTGTTTTGGGGCTACACCCAGTGATGCTCAGAGGTTTCTCCTGGCTATGTGCTCAGAAATCGCTCCTGGCTTTGGAGACTATACAGGACAAAAAGGGATCAAATCACAGTCCGTCTTCTGTTAGCACATGCAAGGCAAACACCCTACTGCCTGCACCACTGCTCCGGCCCCACATTTTACTTGTTTCTTATTATTCAAAATACATCTACTTTTCAATGCCCTCTACCCAACCTGTTTTTGTAAGTTGGTTTTACTGTGAGAGCTATCTCATAGTGTCAAAAGCATTTCACACACATGTGATGATGAAGGATCCTTCAATGTGGGGAGCTGCTCCTTGTAATGAAGGGTATATTTTTTAGTTTTCATTAAATTAAAATGCTGAGGTTTTTTTTTACTATTTTGAAATTATTTTTTATTGTGGCCAAAGTGAATAACAAATATTTCACAGTCATACTTAAGGTCCATAATGACAATGAATCAGGGCCCTTCCTACCACCATGGTTGTCCTCCTTCCACCTCTTTTTCCCAGCATGTGTCCCATATCTCTCTCCTTTGCCTCACAGAATGTTAGTGTAACTGTTCCCCTCTGTATATAGCTTGTTGTAGAAAGGATACCAATTCTGTTGTTGTTGACTTTGGGTTTGGAATGAAGTTTTATCAGTTCCCCTGTGTGAATTCTAAGCCAGGTACTGGAAGATGAGGAGGTGGGAAGAGTGTCTGGTTGTTACACTCCAAAACCATCCTCAAGCATTGTGTGGGAATGCAAAAAGCTCTGTCTCCAGTTCCATACAAATTCCTAAGGGGCCCCATCATTCTCTATAACTTACATGCTTATATCCTGGTGAGAGAAAGCATTAGTGTGAATGTGTGTTGCTCTTTCAGATGTGGACCAAGACATCCTGTGGTGGATCCCAGGAGGACTCAGAACCATGACACCCAAACTAAGGGGGAAGGGGAGCATCATCCCTGAAGAGAGGCTCCAGAAAACATGCTCCTTGAGGAGTTTCCTGCCTGTGTGGGCAGGCTCTGCCTGAGATATGTCTTCACAGGAAGACTCCATCTTCAGAAGTCTAAAATCTAAAGAAGTCTAAATCTGAAAATTTTAGAAGTCTAAATTTCCTCTAAAACCTGAGGCTTGCTTCCTTTGAAAATGCTCTGCTGGTGAGAATGCTGTCTAGTCCAACTTTTATGGAAAACGATATGAAGATTCCTCCAAAAGCTGGAAGTTGAGCTCCCATATTATCCAGCTATACCACTCTCCTAGGGATATACCTTAGGAACACAAAAATACAATACAAAAATTCTTTCCTCACATCTATATTCATTGCATCTCTGTTTACAATAGCCAGACTCTGGAAGCAGCCTAGATGCCCCTCAATAGATGAATGGCTAAATAAACTGTGGTACATATATACAATGGAATATTATGCAGCCGTCAGAAGAGATGAAGTCTTAAATTTTCCTATACATGGATGTATATGGAATCTATTATGCTGAGTGAAATAAGTCAGAGGGAGAGAGATAGACACAGAATGGTCTCACTCATCTATGAGTTTTGAGAAAAATAAAAGACATTCATACAATGATTCTCAGAGACAAAAGAGAGGAGGACTGGAAGGTCCAGCTCATGACATGAAGCTCACCACAGAGAGTGATGGGTTCAGTCACAGAAATAATTACACTGAGAACCATCGTAACAAAATGTGACTGAATGAGGGAAGTAGAAAACCTGTCTAGAGTACAGACCAGTGTGGGGTGGGGAGGAGGGAAACTTGGGACATTGGTGATGGGAATGTTGTAATGATGAAGGTGTTTTTATATAAAATGCAAAAAAATAAAATAAAATAAGAACTTGAAAAATAAGAGAACTCCTGCCCCAGTGTTTTCCGCTTGGAAGGTGGATGGCTGAGGAACTGCTGAACACATCCTAAAGAGCATTTCTTTGAGAAATCCTCCTGGGGATGCTCCCCTTAGCTCATTTCCCACTCAGCACGGGTCCTTTTTATCTCTTCCACATGAACTCAACCAAAACCACTCTCTCCTCCAACAGAGCACTTCCCTGTATAAAAGGGGACCAATGTTGATGTCCCCCTTTTAGGTAGCTACGCAAAGGCTGCTGGGAGAATATCCTGACAACCAGTCACAGGGTACCTGCCAACCACTCTGTCTCTATTCTTCCCTCTGCTCGGACTGCTGGGACCCTGGCAGAGATCTGAGGGAGTGAGAAAGTTGTCCTAACCCTCTCCCCTTATTCCATTCCTGCATCAGAACTGTGCCCTACACCCCAATCCCAATTCACTGTTCCCACATCTTTCTCATCGAGACCCAAAAGGCTTTCTTCCTCGTGGTTCTGTGTTTTCACAGGCCTAGCAACCTCAGTGGGCAGGGCAACACACTTTTCTGATTGTAAATCCCACAGGATTGTGGTTGTGGAATTTCCATTACTGACTGCAGGAGCCTAGAGAGGTATAGTGGTCTTCCTAGCTTGTGACATCAAAATGGAAATGATGATGTGCCTCGACTATGAGGTCAGAGTTCACCATTGCGATGTCATCATCACATAATGATGAAACACGCCATCATGAAGTGACAATCCGTGATTGCGACGTCACAATGGACATTATGATGTTCAACACTATGTGGCCATAATCAATGGTTGTGATGTCCCAGCAGACATCATGCTGTGCGTAGCTATGATGTCATAGCTCTCTTTTGTGAAGTCACAGTGGACAGTTTGTAGTTGTGACTTCACAAAGGACATTATGATGTGCAACACATGATGTCATGATTCATGGTTGTGTCGTCACAACAGACATTATGATGTGCCATGACTGACATCATAATTCCCAATTGTGAATTCACAATAGACATTGTGATACCCACCACTATGAGGTCACAATTCATGATTGTGGTGGCCTTTCAGAAACACAGCAGGTTGGGGCCGGCAAGGTGGTGCTAGAGGTAAGGTGTCTGCCTGGCAACCACTAGTCAAGCAAGGACTACGGTTTGATCCCCCCGGAGTCCCACATGGTCCCCCCAAGCTAGGGATAATTTCTGAGCTCTTAGCCAGGAGTAATCCCTGAGCATCAAATGGGCGTGGCCCCCAAAACAAAAAAACAAACAAGAAATTCAGCAGGTACTTGACTAATGCTCTCCTTAGCTCTTGTTAGAGTCTCTTTTGTCCTGGACTAAGTCATAAATCTCTATGAAAGGTGGAAAAGGACTTCTTTTTCCCTGCCACTCTCAGCTTTATCAAAGACTCCTGGTCTACCACAGGCTAGCACAGCGTTCCCTAGAAGTTCTTTGCTGTTGCTTTTCCCCTCATGTTCTGAGGGAAGAAAGTTTCTGAAAGGATTATTACTAAGCCACTCCCAGACCTGGTTTTAGTTCTTCAGGCAGGTGTTCTTGACACAAAGGCTAATCTGGGTCACAGACACCTTTGCCTTTTCCTGTCATCGTTTGTCAACTCCCCTGATGGACATATTGATGTGGGATCTACTCTTTCCAATGGTGCTTATCTGGCCATCTGGTAACTGGTGCCACAGAGCAAAGCTCACCTATCTTTCTCTCTCCCTCTCTCTCTTTCTCTCTTCCTCTCTTTCTCTTCCTCTCTCTCTCTCTCACACAGACACACACACACACACACACACACACACACACACACACACACACACACACACACACACACACACACACGGTCAAATTCACACCCTGACCTGAGACAGAACAGAACAAAGCCACAAGGGCTTGTGGGCTTCTCTCTGGGAGGAAACCTGCCTCAACCTTCCTACCACCCACCCCCATATTCTTCCACAGCTTTTTTGAAGCTCAATGCTGCTATTGTGAAGGTTACTGCTCCTCTGTTTGCTCCAGATCTCTCCCTGAGGAGTGACCAGGGAGTCCCTTCCTGAGTAACTGAGGGAATCACTCCCTCAGGAAGTGAGAAGAGAGAACTTGCTGGAGAACCTCAGGTTCTTCCTGGCTGCTGTTTACTTCTCATGACAGGTATTCTGTTCTCTTCTGACTGACAGATACAGCTTTCTACTACTGCTCAGACACATTCTTACCACCCCCATCTAGTTTCCCCCTGGAGAATATCAACCACACTGATACTTTAAGTCCATGCAAACAAATGCCAGTGAACAGATGACTTGCTTTAAATTATTCTTTTTATTAAAAAGTATAGTCCTTACTATGTTTCTGGTACCATACTATTGAGTTAGAGGCAAGAAAATGTAAACAGGAAGTGAGTGGCTGTTCTCAGATGTCAAGAAGGTCGAACAAGGTACAGTCTGTGTCAATGATGAGTTGAAGACTAGAGAACTAGGTCAGGGACATCTTAGGCGACAAGAACTATGTTTAATTTAAAACATGCAGAACAAGCAGAAGGTAGAAAAGACACTCAGGGAGAGCACAGAGAGAGGACAGAGGGCAAAATAAGGAAGTGAGTAAAGCTAAATCTGCATAGATTTAGTGGTTGGAAGAAGGTAGACATGGGTGGTGGATGGTGCAGAGGCAGGAAATGACCATGTTGGGAAGGGCTGCCAGAGATGGCAGCAAGGTGATAGGTCTGTTCTTAGGGGAAATGGAAATAAAGAAGGGTTTGAAGTAACATTGCTCTGGTGAAAATGGTTTCCTCAGACGAGAACAGTCACTGCTGTAATGAGAACACAGCAGATAATGCTGATATGGCAGAAATTCCCAAGTACTCCTATTCTTAGAAGTCGAACCCCAACTTCCTGCCATGCAAATAGACCCAAAACATGGTTTTTAGTGATATTCTTGACAGCTTGGCCTATGGTTATTCAGTTGTTTCTGATTCTATAGTATTTGTCAAAAATGTTCTGACTGGACTTTTAGTTTTTTTATTCAAAGTTCCATCTAATTGTCAGTCACTATACAAACCCAATTTTTCTCCAAGGTCTTAATTTTCTTTGCTTTTATTTTGGGATTGTTTGAGATTGACAGAAAGCACAAAGGCAGAAATTAAAATTCAGTAGACCCTAAATAATATGATGCCATCTAACAGCAATATGGTTTCAAAATCAGGAAAGAGATATGGGAACTGCACTGCTAATTTACTCCTGTGTGGAGATTTATGTTCAAATGCAATATATTAAACTGCCCATTGCAGAAGAAACTCCCTTGTTTACCTCTTTATGATTGTTTTGTCCTGGCAAACACTAATCGGTGGTAGTTGATTTTGTTTTTATGGAGTTTGGGGGGGGTGCTTTCAGAGGGAACCCATGACACTAGGGGCCCCACAGGTAATTCTTGTTTTTTGAAGGGACCATGGTCCACTATAAGGGAATGAAGATATAAGGTTCTGCTTAGATGCTGTGAATTATCCAAGTCAAGTCACACAAGAGGTGCTTGTGGGGATCCCCAAGGCTATATTCTGTGATGCTTAAGGAGCCATATGGCTCTAAGGATCTAATCCAGTTAGGGTATATGCTAGGAATGTGCCCTAGCCATTGTACTATCTCCTATCACTCATTTTGTCTAATTTGAGGTGGTGCAGGTGGGAAACCACCAAGACATGCTCAGGGGGTTTGGGAGCCATAGTTTGACATTCTTAACCTATTAAACCAAGGATTCAATGCTTGATCCAGTGATGCAGTGGTAGTGGGGACATATCTAGCAGTGCTTGGGGACATTCAGACTATACCTCAAGATGACTTGGAGGCTATGCAGTTCCAGGTACTGGACTAGGGTTCCACAATTATGAAAATGTACCTTTAATCTCTGTGCTACCTTTCAGGTCCCAGTAGAACTGGGTTGTGATGTTTTTTCAGGGGGTTACACCCACATTGCTCAGGAGTTATTCCTTGACAGTGCTCAGGGGAACATTAAGTACTTGAGATTAAGCCAGGGTCTTCTACATGCAAATAACGAAATCTGCTCATTGAATTATATTCTCTTTCTCAACACAACTATTTTTAAGATATAATCTTATTTTTACTGGGCATTTTAATTGCTGTATCTAACTGCTTCATAAGATTATATGACAAAGGATCGCATTTTTCTTACCTATTCAGGTCACAGCCAAGATTATCTTCAGATATTTGTGAAGAAAGACATATGTCTAGAACACACTTTGGGGATGAGCTCATACTTTGCATGCAGGAATACAGAATTTACTTCCCAGCAATCAATCCCCAAGCACCTCTTGGAAAAAAATTCCTGAGCAGAATTGGGAGAAGCCTCTTAGCATCATAAGGTGTTACTCCTACAGAAACTTAGACATAGTGGGTCTTGTGGGCTTTGCTTTGAGATGTAAATACTCAGAAGTAGACTTGTTGGATCAAATTGCTGTTGAATTTTTTTATATTTTTATTTTAATTATGAGAACAAAGATGCAAAGAGAGAGGACAAGGTAGAGTTACAGTGGAAGGACAGTCATTCATAACAAAATTCTCAGAAGAAGTCCCCTTGTTAATATGTTAACTTTGATTTTCGGCCAACGAACATTGAGATAAATAAAACAGAATCCATGTACAATTACTTGAAAAAACAGTTACAATTGTTTTTCAAGACTCCAAATTATAATATTATAGTTATAATATTATAAAATTATATACATTATATTGCTTCTTAATAGCACACAAGGCTATCTAAAGCCATAAAACTTATGT
>PVKC010010479.1:0-18682 GCA_004027635.1 Crocidura indochinensis | reverse complement strand
GAAGAATCACAGATATGAAGGAACATTGGAGAAGGAATTTAAAAATGACAGGCTGACTTTTTGGGGGGGGCTGAGGGAGAGAAATGTTGGGCCCCTCCTGGTTCTGTGTTGAGGGGATCATATGTGGTACCAGGGATGGCATCAGGGTCAACCACAGACAAGGTAAATGTACTTTCTCTTCAGCTAAAAGATTGGTTGTTTTTCAGAAAGTAGAAAAATGAGAAGCCAGCCTTCTCCTAATACTGACTTTTCCTCTATTACCCAGAGAAAGTGAGATCATAGTTAACATGTTTTTGAGTATTTATAAAGGGCCAAGCACTAAGCAAAGCTCATTATACCTATCAGCCTATTTAATCCTGAAAACCATCCCGAAAGGACGAGATAATTTTCCTCATTTGGAGATAAGAAGGGGCTGGGAGACAGTATTGCCAGTCTGGTTGGCCAAGAATTTCTGGTGGGGCCCCTGGATTTCCTGTAGATAGCATTGGATACCCCCACCCCACAAACAAAGAGAAAATGAGACACAGAGAAATTAAGAAATTGCCCAGAGGCTCACAGTCAGAAAGTGGTGAAGTCAGTTAGAACCCACACCCAGAAATTTAGACATGGCAGAAGAAAAGAGAAGTCAATGTGCCATCTAGTGATCAACTCAGAGCCTCTCCTCACCCCTCCCACCTGTGGCCAAGATGGTCACAGTATTTATTTATTTATTTATTTATTTATTTATTTATTTATTTTTTGGTTTTTGGGTCATACCCAGCAGCGCTCAGGGGCTACTCCTGGCTCTATGCTTAGAAAACTCTCCTGGCAGGCTCAGGGGACCATATGGGATGCTGGGATTCAAACCACCGTCCTTCTAAACGTCCTACCTCCATGCTATCTCTCTGGCTCGGTCACAGTATTCTTGACCTTTTAATCCGATTTGCTTTATTTTTATTTTGCCTTTATATTTTATTTGTTTTATTCATGGGGTGGGGGGTTTCCAGTGGTGCTCAGGAGGCCTCAGAGCCTCATTCATTAGTATGTTCAGTCAACTAGACTGCTGAAGTTCAACAGAAAGGTCCGAGGATGAGATGCTACTTGAATTCTGGGGTGTCAGGGATTACCAGGCTACCCTGACAGTGCTGGGGAGGGGGTCTCTGGGGCCACACCTAGAGGTGCTCAAGGCCTCCAGGACTACCCCTGGAAATGCTCAGGGGAATGTGCCAGGAATAAACTTAGGCTGGGTGTCTGCTAGGCAGGTGCTCTCAGCGCTGTACTATCTATCTCTCAGTTTCTTTTCTCCTTTGAATGAGTCCCTCTGGCCAGGACAGCACATGCTGGCCCTGAACGCAGTCACTGCTGGTTTCCTATGTAACTGGAAGTCGTCACTGAGAACGAGCTTTGAAAACACAGCCCAGATCTCATTCCTGCTGACACGTAATCAACCCCAAACGTGAGCTACAAGGGAGAAAGAAGTTAGTTATGAGCATTCTGGGAATTCAAGCTCCATTTCCCTCCTCCCCCCATCCCCCGTTTTTTCCTTTTTGTGTACTTCCCCCTCCTACTCCCAGCACTCTGTATGTTATTGTGAACTCCGTAGGCACTTAATAAATGCTGGTTGATTATGGAAATACACTCCAGTGTATTTGGGGCAAATGAGCATTGGAGACACCCCATTTATTATTGAGCCATTTGACAAGATGTCATCTCTACAAATCCCTCCCTGCATTTATTACTTAATTTTCAAAGCATCCCCCACCTCAGCTCCCCTCTGGGAGGAAGGCAAGGCTGAGCCAAGAGTCCCTTTCTGACAGGTGAAAGAGAGGAACTTATACAAGGTTTCCCATTTTTTGTCATGGCAACCTCGCCAGGTCACCAGAGGAACCCTCCACAATTAGGTGTAGGGTCTGGGTCTTGGTATAAAAGAGGCCCACACCCCAATCTGGGCTCCTGCAGGACCGATCCTTTTCACGATGAGGGAGGAGGCCCCCCACATGAAATAAAATGCTTAGCTAAACACAAAGGAAAGCTGCCAAACACAGTTAGGTCATCACATTTGACTCGGAGGGAACATTCTGTTCACGCTATCAACCTGCATTCACTTCTGCACACTTCACCATAAATACTTCTGACTCACTATCTCGGGAAATATTTTTTATCTTAATAAACTCAATGCAAAACATAATCTAAATCGGCCTGCGCATTCTTGAGTCAGAGCCACAAGCTGCGTTTAATAAAAATCAGTCGGAATAACAGGAGACTTCTGAATAACCACAGTTCCTTATCTGACCAGGGGCTCATGGGAAGCCCTGAGCACAGAGGGACTGGAAGATTGGGCAGCTGGAGGTGAGGAGAGTGCCCCAGACCACTAGGTGAACCCACTTGCTGGATCTGATAACAGCTTGCTTAGATGACCTCATGGGGGACAATATGGGTGGTGGTGAAAGTGGGGGGATTTTGGGCCTCTACTCTGAGGTTAACTGCCTGGATTGGGGAATCACCTTTTCTCTCACTAAGCCTCTTCTTCCCACTGTTAAGTAATACTAAGAACTATAGTTACTCTCAGTATTGTTTGGGGACTCAGAGCCATGAAACTAGAATCATCAGAAGCAGAAGTTCTTCGTTTGGACACACCTGGCAGGACCCAGAGGTCATTTGGTGCCAGTGACTGAACCTGGCTTCCTGCATTCAAAGCCTGAACTCAGCCCAGTGAGCATCTCTCCAGCTGGAAGTCAAGTTTCCTCACTCCTCACTACCACCTAGAGAATCAATATTTTACTGGAAGAGGGAGTCCACACCAAATGTTATTTAGGGGCTACACCTAGAATAGGGATCACTCCCAGAAGTGCTTGTGAATCCTTTTGGCGCTTGGATGGAACTTGACTTTCTTCACCAAAGCCTGTGCTCCAGCCCTTTCAGTTCTTTCCTTGTCCCCAACCTGAGAGCTAATCTGAAAAAACATCAGCATCTGGGTCTCAGCTCAGCTCATCTGGGACTCCTTGATTCATCACAAAGAAAAGATTTCTTTCACACTTTCCCCTAATGATTCATCCAACAGATGACCAAATACTGAGCAGCCAGAATTTAAAAACAACCCAAGTACCTGAGAACAGATGAGTGGATAAAAAAACTGGTACATTTAAACAATGGAATACTATACAGCTTTTTTTTTAAATAAAGTCATGAAAGTTGCATATACATGGATGGCTATGGAGAGTATTATGCTGAATGAAATGAGTCAGAGGAAGAGGGACAGATATAAAAAAATCACATTCATTTGTGGGATATATATATATATATATATATATATTTTTTTTTTTTTTTTGGTTTTTGGGTCACACCTGGCAGTGCTCAGAGGTTACTCCTGGCTCCATGCTCAGAAATTGCTCCTGGCAGGCACGGGGGACCATATGGAGCACCGGGATTCGAACCGATGATCTTTTGCATGAAAGGCGAACACCTTACCTCCATGCTATCTCCCGGGCCCCTGTGGGATATATTTTAAAAAGGGTAGTATGGAATTATGGAATTAATATCCAAATACAATAGAGATGAGGGCCACGAGTACTGTTCCATGGTAGGAAGCTTGAAACAAATATTGAGGGAGTGCAATTAGGGCAGAGAAAGGATCATTATGACAGTGACAGTTGGAAATGATCACTTTGGACAAGAATTGAGTGCTGAAGGAGGTAAAGTGGGTGCATGATAGATACCCCTTCAGTAACAACAATGCATACTATAGTGTCTAAAAGGAAAAAAGGGAAGAAGAGAGAGAGAAAATGAGAGGAGAGAGAGAGAGAGAGAGAGAGAGAGAGAGAGAGAGAGAGAAGGGAAAAAATATGCCACAGGGACAGACAGGGGAGAGTGTGGGGGAGAAGGGGCAGGGAAATGGGATATTGGTGCATTAGTGGTGGAAAATGTGTGCTGGTGAAGGGTAATGGACATTGTCTGACTGAAAATCATGAACAGCTTAGTAACTGTATCTTATGGTGATTCAATTAGCAAATTTAGTTATTAAAAAAAAAAAAGCACTAGGCTGCACTAATTATAGCTACTATTTATTTCCTGCCCACTGATTCTTGCCAGGCTGCTGGCTAAATCTGATATTTAACTGCTCCAAAAGGAATCTCTGCTGCAATCCTCATCATTCACGAAGTTGCAACACTAAGCATGTTACCTAAAATCTTAAGAATGAATCAGTGAAATCAAGGCTGGGAAGATAGTTCAAAGGGGGCAGAACACATTCCTATCTATTACCATTCAAACTCACAAGCTCTAAATTTGGTCCTCAGCCCTGCCTGGCTTTCCCTGCATCACAAGACCAGACCTTCAACTCGCCTGCAATCAAAACCTATGGCCCAGGTTGACCCTGGTTTAATAAGTCCCACATCTTTTTTTTCCTGACAAAATAAAGTTGCTGTTGATGTATGCACATGATAGTGAAGATACAAAAGGGAAGAAGTGCCAGACTAGGCTCTGTTCTGGCCTTACACTTGTTTTCTTGAAAGCTCAAAATCCCAAGTTAGGTTCATGACCTGTGTGAGTAACAAGAGTGAGTTTCAAATGTGTCCAAGGAACCAAAGAATATGCTGGAAAGGAAGAAACTCCTTCTGTGGTGAGGAAACATGCATCCATCAGAAATATGGCTGCAGAATGTACACTGAGAGCAGCCCCCCAATAAGTCAGTATAGGAAGGGCGACAATGCAAGGCCTTCCTTTGTGCGGAAACACAGAAGTATGGAGAGTGACTTGAAGGAAAACGTGGTTACCTGGAAGCAGACCCAGGTGAATGGTTCTGCTGAATCAGTAGGTCAGATGTATGTAAGAAAGCTTAGGGACAATTGGCTCAAGTCTGTCCTATAAACAGGGCTGGTCTCCAACAGCCCATATCACCCTCCTCTGCAGCCTTCACAGTTTTTTTGGGTCACACCAGCAGTACTCAGGGATCACTCCTGGCTCCATGCTCAGAAATTGCTCCTGGCAGGCACGGGGGACCATATGGGGCTTCGGGATTCGAACCGATGACCTTTTGCATGAAAGGCAAATG
The DNA here is from genome assembly GCA_004027635.1 of Crocidura indochinensis. Lineage (NCBI taxonomy): Eukaryota > Metazoa > Chordata > Mammalia > Eulipotyphla > Soricidae > Crocidura > Crocidura indochinensis. Next base: position 13,653 of record PVKC010010479.1, on the reverse strand, counting down.
CCTTACCTCCATGCTATCTCCCGGGCCCCTTCTTTCTTTCTTAATTCTTTCTTTCTTTCTCTCTTTCTTTTTGATTTTTAAATATAAATAATACACACACACACACACACACACACACACACAAAATCCTTCACCAGTGCAACATTCCCATGACCAATATCCCAAGTGTCCTTCCTCCCCACCCTACACTGGACTGTACTCTAGACAGGCTTTCTACTTCCCTCATTCAGTCACATTTTGTTATGGCAGGACTCAGTGTAATTATTTCTGTGACTGCAGTGAATGATCCCAGTGGTCAGCTTCATATCGGGAACTGGACCCTCCAGTCCTCCCCTATTTTGTCTCTGAGAATCATTACACAAATGTTTTTCATTTTTTTTCAAAACCCATAGATGAGGGAGACCGTTCTGTATTTATCTCTCTCCCTCTGACTTATTTCACTCCATTCCACTTCTTTTTTTGTTGTTTTGTTTTGGGGCCACACATAGCTGTGCTCAGGTTTTACTACTGACCCTGTGCTCAAGGATCATTCCTGGCAGTGATAAGGAAACCATAATAGAGTTTTGAAGCTGGGTTGATTGCATCCAAGATAAGAGCCCTCCATGTTTTCCATCATTATTACTTGTGAATATGTTTTTGCTGTTGATCACATGTGAGTGTCGTATTTAAAGTTTAAACATAAGAATAATAAAAAGGCTGTAAAGGGTGAGGACATAGTTCAAGAAATATAGCATATGAGACCCTGAGTTTGGTCCCTGGCACTACTTTGGGATTCTACCCTCAGCACAGCCTGACTGTGATCATTGGGAGTGATCCCAGGTACCCTGACCCCCCAAACTCCATGGGTGTGAGCCCTATTGAAAAAAAAAAAAAACTTCACATGATGAGCAGACACATGTCTCCCTCACTAGAATGATTTTGTTATGACCAAATACTGAAAGTATTTGATGACATGATGTAGCCTCGTTAAAGATGTCTAGACGAAGTCCTGCCTTCATAGGCCTTCTGGGCTGAGACTAACCCTGCTGGCATCCTCAGCTACACTGTTCCTATGCTCATCATGTATCTAGAGGACTCCAAAGGCCCCATAGGTACTCAACTCTACTGCCCAGTTCTCAGAATTAGCCACATTGTCTCCTGCTCATCCTCTTCTCAGGATTAGCTCCTTGTAGAAAGCAGAACCCATCCCCCAGCCAAAAGTTCAGAGATATAAAAGACTCCCCAAGGCTGTGACAATTGGGTGACTCTTTCTGGAGGCCTCTGCTGTCAGTCTGACCAATCTATTTTCTTTCAGTAAACTCACTTTACTCTGCCTAAACCATCTTGGTCTTCTGGTAAATTCTTTCACCAACCTCAGCTGGAGCCCAGCAGAGTCTGGCTTCAAGAAATATTTTCATTTCCTTCATTTGACACCAGGGATCTGGCTTGAAGACTGTTCCTACCTTTTCCGGAAGTCTCCCCAAACTTGTTTCTGGTGCCCCCAGCCATTTGACATCCTATTAATACTTCATAGCAGGGTTGGAGAGAGCTTCCTTGGACTGAAAGCATGTTTGCATGCAGGTGGTTCAGTTTGCATCCCCTGTGCCATGTGGTTCCCTGAGCACCCTACAAGGTGCACAGAATAGGAAGTCCCTGAGAGTAGGTCCACCAAAACAAAAACTAAAAACGTTTAGTTAAAAAGAAAAAAGAAGGGGCCCGGGAGATAGCATGGAGGTAAGGCGTTTGCCTTTCATGCAAAAGGTCATCGGTTCGAATCCCGGTGCCCCATATGGTCCCCCCGTGCCTGCCAGGAGCAATTTCTGAGCATGGAGCCAGGAGTAACCCCTGAGCACTGCCGGGTGTGACCCAAAAACCAAAAGAAAAAAAAAAAAAGAAAAAGAAAGGAAGTTTCTGCTGAATGTCAGTATAAAGTTGAAACTTATAAACCTGAAATTTCTGGCACCAGAGAGATAGTACCTCAGATAAGGCATTTTGCCTTGCAAGTGGCTAACCCAGGTTCGATCTCCAGTAGGAGATCACACTGCTTAGAATGGTCTCTGAGCTCAGAGCCAGGAATAAGGCCTAGGCACCATAACTGTGCCCTCCACTTCTTCCAAATAAAAGATGTACCTAAGATTCCTTAGGTCTGGGGAAAGTCTATACACCCAGTACTCAACAACTGCTGGTCCAAGATATGCAAAGTTAAAGCATATGACCCTAGCAAGCTCAGTCTTGGAATACTTTTCAGGTAAACTTCTAACTTACAAGAGCCCAACAGTTGAGCCTGGTCTCTCCTGCTCGCTCAGGCCCTGCTGACTGAACACTGCCTTGCCTGACTCCTTTCTAGTTGTATTAGCAACTCTGTGAAACTCTGACAGACCTTCACTCTGGCAGGACTGGGGAGAGGGGGTGCATGATGAACTTTTAAATGGCTGGAGATAGTATCGAGGAGGCCAAGCCCCAGAGACGGTTCTGGCTTGGGCCAAGGGCCAAGGCAAATAGAACACATCATAAGTCATCACTGTGATTTCGAGTCTTTGGACAGAAGATATCCCAGCATTCGCAGGAGGCAAGATCCTGGCTCTAGAAGCCGGGAGAAGCTTCTGTATCATGCCACGACAGAGTGCTGAGTGTTCAGGTCTGTGCAAGAGTGAACAACTAAAATGCTGTGATTAGGGCCAGGTCAGGCGAGTGGCTGGGAGGTTTCACACACTAGCCTGACCTCAGGAGGCAGTGCATACCCCAGTTATCATCAATTCTCCAGGGTTTCTGAGAAATTATCTTGCCTAGAGTTATAGTAACTCCATTTCCTTGGGGCCCAGGCCCCCAGATCCCTCCATGGTCAGTCAGAATTCCCACTTATCTCCACTAAGGCTCATTGGCCATAGCCCCAGGTTTTCCCAAACTATAATCATTTTGAAACCTGAAAAGGCACATAGACTATGCTTCTCTCACTTCTACATCCATAAGGCAAAAATCACCCTTTCCATGTAGAAATGTTCTGGAATTCAAGAGCACCCTGGCTCACACCCTGCAGCTGCAAATACAAAACTTAATCCTACATGCATTATAGGTTCTCCTGCCTTTTTATGAGAACAGAAAAGTGCTAAAGAGTTTGGGATGAAAATGGAAGTAGGGCTGTTTTCTTAATAAAAATCAATTAATCACCCAGGTCTATGAAAAATCATTCTGTTAGACCACACTAGTCAAGCCTTTCCTTTTCTGGACTTCCTAAAGCAGAGTCCAAGCTGATTACAGACAGACATGGTAGATATTCAATGGGCAAGTGAGCCAATGGATCCAAGGGTCTGCTCTCAAAATTCTCTTGTCCCTAGCAAAGAAACTTGTCAGAGAAATTCAGCCTTTATGGAATACAGAATGGAAACTCCTTCCCCTATGTAAGATTAGAGCTTCAAATGGCCCAAACACAAAACCATTCATTTAAAAAAGATGGATATATACCAATGTTCATGCAGAAGTTGAGATATGGAAATGACCCAAATGGCTACAGTGGAATAAGCTAACAACAACAAAAGATAAATAAAAACAGAACTGCAAGTTGCTCAATTGAGGAGATAGTTCAATTGGTTGAGGGTAGACTTTGCATATAAGAGGCCTGGGTTCAACTTTCAGTACCACATGGGCCCATGAGTACTATCCAGTGATTCTATAAGAAGAGAGTCCAGAGTATCCCCAGAATATTACCAGGTATGGCCTAATAGTAGAAAGAAGGAAGATGAGGAGGGAAGAATGAGGAAGGAAAGAAGGAAGAAGATGGGAAGGAGGGAGAAGGAAACTAAAAAAAGAAGGAAAAAAAAACCTGGATAGCCAAAACTATACTAAAAAACAACCTCATTACTACCTAACTTGAAGTTATACTGCAAAGTCATAGTGATCAAATTTGCATGATATTGCAACAAAGACAGACTTTCGAACCAATGGGTCGGAGTAGAATATCTAATGACAAGCCCTCAAGTGTATTGTCAACTAATTTTTGATAAAAGAAGCTGAGAACATGAAATGGAATAAAGATAACCTCTTCAACAAATTGTGCTAGGACAATTGGATAACCACATGTAAGAAATTAAAGCTGGATCGATATCTCACACCTCACACGAAAGTCAGCTCAAAGTGGATCAAAGACCTTGAGATTAGACCCAAGTATATAAAGTACTTTAAGGAAAATATAGGCATACTGCTCCAATATCTAGATCTCAAAGGAATCTTTAATGAATGATACCAATGACAAAGGCTATAGAAACAAATCTGAATAAATGGGACTATATCAAATTAAAAAGTTTCTGTATAGAAAAGAAACCAGGCTAAAACTAAAAGCTAATTGAGCAGGAGAAAATATTTTATTCAACACATCAGAAAAAAGGTTGATATCTGGAGCTGGAGAGATAGCATGGAGGCAACGCATTTGCCTTGCATGTGGAAGGAAGGTGGTTCGAATCCCAGCATCCCATATGGTCCCCCGAGCCTGCCAGGAGCGACTTCTGAGTATAGAGCCAGGAGTAACCCCTGAGCGCTGCCGGGTGTGACCCAAAACCAAAAATTCAAACAAAAAAGTTGATATCTAGAATATACAAAGTACTCAAAAATATTAATTACTCCCTAAAATTTAGAAACCCTATCATAAATGGGGAGAAGAAATGAATAGAAAATTCTCTGAGGAAGACCAACAGATAACCAACAGGCACATTAATAAATGCTCATCACTGCTTATCATTAGGGAAATCCAAATCAAGACAACAATGAGATATCATCTTGCATCAGTAAGGATAGCACATATCAAAAATACAGGGGACAATCTGTGTTGGCTAAGATGTTGTGAGAAACTCCCATACACTGCTAGTGAGAATATTGTCTGATTAACCCTATGGAAAGCAGTAAGAAGGGATCAGTAAACTCACAAGTTTCCAACTGATCCAGCAATTCTACTTTGAGGTATCTATTGCAAGGACAGAAAATCTTTTATTTAAAAGGGCACACTATTCATTGCAATACTCAGTACAATAGTCAAGAGTTGGAATCAACCTAGATTTCTAACAACAGAATACTACATAGCTGTAAGGAAAGAAGCAATCATGCACTTCAGTGTAACATGTATGAAACTGGAAGATATCTTGTTAAATGGAGTAAGCCAGAAGAAGAAGGATAAATACAAAATGATGGCCCTTATATGTGATATTTAAAATAACTGCATGAAAGAATGTAATGGTTTAAATAGGTGTTGTCTAGAACACTCTTGGCACCAAAGTACAGTGAGGGAAAGGAAAGACATAAAGTGAAGGGTAAGGACAGATGTGAAATAATAGGTGACAAAGGTCAAGGGGACCTCAGGTGCTTTGGTAGTGTTAGGGAAAGACAGACCTAAAAATCCAAACCACAAAGTCAACAATACTGAATCATGAGACCCAAACTTTTAAAAACCAAACATGACGGTGGTGTGTGTGTGTGTGTGTGTGTGTGTGTGTGTGTGTGTGTGTGTGTGTGTGTGTGTTTAGGGGATTTGAAATGAACTTCAGGAACATTGATAAAGGGAAGTTGACACTGGTGATAGGATTGTATGTCCCAAACTTAACTATAAATAATTTTTAAATAACAATGTTTTAAATAAAATAGTAAGGAATAAAAATAAAACTTAAAAGAAGAAAAAAGAAAGGAAGGAGAAAGAGGAAAGGGAAGAAGAAGGAAAGGAGAAAGGAAATTAAAAAGGAAATTATTTGGTATAGAAAGAAAGGAAGGAAGAGGAAGGAGGAGGGAAGGGAGGATGGAAGGAAGGCAGACAGGGAGGGAGAGAGAGAAGGACTAACTCTATTTTAGGGGCTAGAGGATCCTACAAGAGAGAAACTCTGGATCAGAGGGCCCAGAAAAGGATCTTCAAAGGAGGGGACACAAAGAATGGGAGAGAACTTATAGAAAGGAAGACACCAGCTTCTGTCCTTCCAAACTTTCCGAAAATCTTAAAGGGGGGAAAGAGCAGTCCAGGAATGTGATTTGAAAGTACAAAGAAAAGCTAGAGTGAAAGCAAAGTGTGTGGCCAAGATGTTGAGTAGTGATGGAGCTCGAGGAGAGGGCTGGGAGTGCACAAGGGACTGGGGAATGGGCAGTGGCCCAGAGGCAGGCAGGCAGGCAGGCCTTGCCTTCGCTCACACAGAGCATGGGAGGGAGAGAAAGGCCAGATTTCCTGTCCCCTTGCTGGAATGTGCTTGCATCTGGGGACAGCAGAAAAACAAGCAAAGGCTTCAACACCATGTGCAAGTATTGGGTGGTGAGTGGGTGGGGAGGTCCTCATCACGCCTGAACCTCACAGAATACAGATGTAAGAGAAACTGATTAAAAAAAAAAAACACGAGCCAGGATAGATACAAGAGCATATGAGCCTGTCTAGCAGATTGGAAGGTAGGAATGGAAAAGGGGCTCAGACTTGAATCAGGTCTTGATGGAGAGTAGAAACTGGGACCAGGTCTTCACCCCTGACTGAGCCTGGGAAATGGGCTCAGGCTGAGTAAGGAGTAGTCAAGATATTCTACAGGATCCCCCATATGAAACCACGGCAAGTGTCTACAATCTTGGGAACCTGCTCCATGGCCGCCAACTATCCACCATAACTGTTAGTGCAACCGACAAATGGCACTGCATGCCTCCAATCACCAGGGCCCAAGAACCATCACATTAACCTCATTCTGCTCTATCTCTTTTGAGAGAAATAGAAGCTTAAGGGGGCTCTGCTATCAGAGGTGGAGACTGAGAGGCATTCCTAGGGGTAAGAAATGATGAACCAGGCTCCAATATATATTTTCTTCATGGCCAATCTGAGTAGGCTTTTGACAGTGTAGATTCGGGTCCAGAACATTGTCTAATTTGCATGCATAAAAAGCCTGCTTGGATTGACCGAGTCAGAGAGGCGGCCCGAAGCAGCCTTGCAGTGATTGGTGCAGGATCAAGTTGGAAAATTCATTTTGTGTCAATATTCAGACAATTTTCGTTTATAGCGGCATATTGAAACATTTTTCTGGATATACTCGGTTATAAGACGACACCGGATTTTCAGTTGACTTTTTTTTGTTTCAAAAGTCGTCTTATACACCGGAAAATATGGTACGTGCCAATGGGAGACGCTGGTTCTTACTGATTTTTCCACACTCAACTCCAGACTACATAGCCATGATGGTGGAGTTCTGTGAGTAACTAGGACTGAGAGGAACAGACATTGAAAAGGTCCACAGGTCAGTGGATGTTTGCTGCATGGTTGATATACTGCAGAAATGAACTACTGCTGGTTTAGAGGCAGAGAGGTGGAGGACAGGCAATTGGACATAAAATGTGAAGGATGAGCTACTGCTTAAACCCCACTGGTTCTGAGTTGCGTAGTATTAAAGAAATTTACAGGGGAACAAGAGATTTAGGTAAAGTGAGTTTATTGAGGGAGAGTGCATTGGTCAGACTGACACAGCACAGGCCTTCAGGAAGACACACTTAATTTTGAAGAGTCTTTTATTGAGTCTCTGAGCTGTGTAGGAGGGAAGTTTCTGCTTTGTACAGAGGAGATAACCATTGGAGGTGAGTGACAAGGAGATGTGTGGCCAATTCTGGGAACTGAGCAGCAGAGCTGAATCCCAGTGGGTCTAGAAAGGCCTCTAGAATCTCTTGAACACAATTCATGATGTGAGCAGGGACAACATGGCTGATGCTGTCAGCAGGGATGGTCTCAGTCCATCAGACCTCTGAAAGAGGGACTTTCACTAGGCTTCCGTTTAGAGGGTTGTACCAGATCATTTCAGGATGTATCCTGGAGTCTAACAAAAGGGTTCCACCAGGACTCAGGAGGATCAGGCTAGAGCCTAGGCTGAAAAACTGGTGGAAACTTAAGCCCATCACTGCTCTCTTTGAGTATGTCTCTTCTCTTTTACAAACCAACCTTCTTTGCTTCTCTAGACACATAGAACATATTCCATTCCCCTCACCTCCCAAACAATCTCATGACACTATAGCAACTCAGAAACATTGGCTCTTGCTTAGTCTCTGAGACGAAATTCCAAATTCCCAGAAGAGATTCTGATTGGCCCAGCTGGGTCAGCTGTTTCCCTCAGCTCCAATCAACTGTCACCTGAGAAGGAGTGTTTCATAATACAAACATGGCAGGCTGAAGGGTTATTTCTGTAGGACATGGGACCCTTTATCAGATAATTGGTAGTGACTGGGAGGGAAGCAGCTTCTCTGAGAGGTGCCTATTACAAAGTCAACAAAGAAACCGTTGTTTGGATTATAAATAGGATGAACATTCTCTGACTTAAGCTCCTTCAGAAGCTTTCAAAGCCTCTCTCAAACCTGTCAAATTTCAGGAAATAAAAACAGTTCAATTTCACACTCATCTAGCTCCTTTATCACTGTTTTCTAACACCTTTAGGTGTTAGATCCATCCTTTAGGATGGATCCCTGATGAGCATTACAAACAATGCTGATTCAGGAAGAGATTACAAACTCCTGGTGGCTAGTATAGGACAGAGTCTCCTTCTTGCCCCCTCACCTATTTATCCACGTTGAAATTTGAAGACCATAAACAAATGTCTTCACTGATTCCCAGGCCAATTACCAAAAGCTGTTGAATCTTCTGAGTGTCACTTGAGAAGCCACTTAATTTGTAGCCTGCCTGGTAAGAGAATCACACCAGGACATGAGAAGATTGCCTGGCACGGTAGATGCCTCGAGACTAATGTTATCAAATAAACGAAAGGCAGTTACATTTGACATTTTCACAGTTACCTTAGGGTCTGGTTCTTATTAGCTCCATTTTTTGCTTTATAAAAGGTATTTGTCTTTCTTTTTTTAACTGAAAATGTGAGGAAATTTGGAACAGAAACATACAATGAAACATATCACCGACCCCCTGATCTATCAATCTTTCCAATAAATAAAAATAATTGAGAGGAGCCTAGAAAAAGTTATTTCTTAGTACTCAACTGATATTAGTCCCTGAACTGGTCAATTCCCACTACTGCTATTTTGGAAATGGAGCAGAATGAAAAGAAAGGGAAGACATAATGCATGAAAATACCTGAGCGTATATGTGTGTGTTTGTATGTGTGCACACACACATGAAATGATAGAAAACTAAAATTCAGTAATTCATCTTAGATATAAATGCCTTAATAATACAAAATGCTTATAATGTAATGCTTTAATAAATGGAACTGCCCATAGACCCCCTCTAACTTACCCTACCCACTTTCATCATTTTAGTTTGCCAACTACTTTACTCACAAATGAGACATTCAAGAAACACCAATTCTGAAATAAAAATGTGCGCGCCACCAGTGGAAAAGCAAACAAAAGCAGCTAATGTACTGTGGCTAAAAAAATTTTCAAACAAAGTGGCAGTAATTTACGGCCTGAGCTCTTAGTGGGACCCCACGAACATAATCAGAACTGCCAGGACTGATGGGAACATGTGAATTACAGTTAAGTCTCCGGATAATAAAGGAAAATGAAAAAGCAAATTGCGCATGAACATGAAAGCTGTATTTCTTACGCTTTCAGCAACTGATTCAAATTTCCAGCCAGAATTTCAGGGTGAAACTTAGAAGTCCCTCAAGAAGCAAACCATGAGTCAACCCACATCCATACTTGGATGCTACCCTAGTTGCCTGAATGACATAATGAATATTTCAAGATAACAGTTGTATTTTCCACCATCTTTTGGGGGCTGAGTTGTCACTCCATCACTTGCTATTTATCAAATGTAGTCAGACAAATTAGAGTATTTTCAAGTCGTAGCCATCCCTGCAAGGTGGACTCATCAAGGTAAAATAGATATAAATGTTTGGAGGGTGTTTTTACATATGCTTATTTTAACAAAGGTTGATGTAAATAAAGGCTTATTTTAAAATAAACCTCTAAAAGTAATTTTTTTTTTTTTTTTGGTTTTTGGGCCACACCCAGTGACGCTCAGGGGTTACTCCTGGCTATGCGCTCAGGAGTCGCTCCTGGCTTGGGGGACCATATGGGACACCAGGGGATCGAACCGTGGTCCGTCCAAGGCTAGCGCAGGCAAGGCAGACACCTTACCTTTAGCGCCACCTCCTGGCCCCTAAAGTAATTTTGTTTTATAAGTAAAGTTGAGGCCTTTAGAATAGTCCCTGGTAAGGTTTTGCATGCAGCTTACCTATGTTCAATCCTCAGTATCCCATATGGTATCCCAAGCCCACCAGGCATGATTGCTAAGTGCAGAGCCACCTGTACGCCCTGAGCACAACTGGGTGTGTCCCCAAAAACAAAACCAAAGAACAATCCCTAGAACACAAAGAACTATAGGTGGGTTTCTCAGTATCATGATTATACAACAAAATTTTAGCAAGTTGGAATGTTTAGGCAATGGGATGACTAAGTTAGTTTTATGTTGATGCTGAAAACCTCCTCCAAGCCACTTCAGTGTTCCAAGAAAATCCTGTGGGATATTATTTCCCTGGATTCATAAGCATACTATTCTCTGTAGAGAGTGAAATGTTGACACTGGCTCTTGCAAAGTTCCAGGAAGACAAATGGAAGGCTGTGGGCTCCAGCAACAACCCTGCTAGGATTTGATCTGGAGCCTCAGTTTATTCAACTGTACAGTAAAGATAAGACCTCCTGTGCCATGCCTTCTATGAGTTTGGATGACTTAGTGAACATACTCATGCCTGTGAAGTTACTTTAAACAAATTTAAAAAAGCAAAGTCAATAAAATAAAACAGAATAAAATCTGTTCCCATTACACTTCAGATATCAGACTCTACTTCCAAGCAGGTACACAGTGGAATGATGAGTCCAGGCTATCCTAAGATGTGCCTCTTTTATTTATTTTTTAACTGTAGTCCCATAATATATATAAGATGGTGCTTTAGCCATATTTCAGCATTTGGTGGTTGAGTAGCACTAAGTATGAACACGTTGTCATGTCTCCCTTTCACCACAGGATTGTTGTCATATTCCCAAACCAAGTTTTTCGTTTGTTTGTTTCTTACCCGACTCCCCCTTCTCCTGCCCAGTCTGGGGCAGCTACTCTTCTGTTTTTCATCTCTATGGCCTTGACATTTCAAGTTCATCTTATAACTAGCAGTATATAAGATACTGCATATTTTTGTTCAGTTTCTTAGAGTTAAATGCAGGATCAGAGAGATAGTACAAGGGTTAAGTTGTTTGCCTTGCATGCAACTGGTTCTGGGATCCCCATATGATTCCCTGAGCAAAGAATAAGCCTGATCGGGGGCCGGGCCGTGGCGCTGGAGGTAAGGTGCCTGCATTGCCTCGCTAACCTAGGATGGACCTCGGTTCGATCCCCCGGTTCCCCATATGGTCCCCTGTGCCTGCCAGGAGCAACTTCTGAGCGCATAGTCAGGAGTAACCCCTGAGCGTCACTGGGTGTGGCCCAAAAACCAAAAAAATAAATAAATAAATAAATAAAAAGAATAAGCCTGAGCACTGAAAGTTATGGACCTCTATTTTCTAACATATTTAGGGCAATTTCTAGTACCTATACAGACCCCAAATCAAAGTTGAGTGCAGAAGACAGTGGTGGATCATTGAAGATTTCATGCTGTGGTTTTCATATCTTGAAGGATTGTCATTAAGCCAGAGGAAGAAATATAGACACAAGGTCTTGACAACATCTTCTAGGCCCTGGACGGGTCTCTGGATTAGCCTGGCCATGACTATCCTAATGGAAGATTTCTCAGAAACTGTGATGCCTGAGGGCTATGTACTGAGAAGTAAGGAATGGGTCTGGTCTCCTCCCCAGTCCAGAAGTGCTTTTCTTTTTTTCTTTCTTTCTTTCTTTCTTTTTTTTTTTTTTTTTTTTTTTTTTTTTTTTTTTTTTTTTTTTTTTTTTTTTTTTTTTTTTTTTTTTTTTTTTTTTGGTTTTTGGTTTTTGGATTATACCCGGCAGTACTCAGGAATTCCTCCTGGCTCTACGCTCAGAAATAGTTCCTGGCAGGCTCGGGGGACCACATGGGATGCCGGGATTCGAACTATTGTCCTTCTGCATACAAGGCAAATACCTTACCTTCATGCTATCTCTCCAGACCCCAGAAGTGCTTTTTATCTTGAGCAATTTGTTGCCTTCCTAAGTTTTATGACTGTGAAACTTGAGGCTGACTTAGTCAAATCATTTCTAAGTAGTGTCAATGCCATCTTTGTGGGGTTTAACGATATTTCTAAATAATAGGATACACACAAATATTATCTTTGCCTGCATCTATCTAGAAAAATGTGTTTACTGTGCATTTTTTAATAAAGGAAGAAGAGGGTTCCAGAGACATAGCAGAGTGGGATGGCACTTGCCTTGTACATAGCTGACCTGGGTTCAACTTCCAACATCCCATATGCTTTAGAAGTCCATCAAGAGAGATCTCCTGATTATTCCTACTGCAGCACCAGGAATAAGCCCTAAACATTGCTGGTATGGCTCAAATAACAACAACAACAACAACAACAACAACAAACTAGGAGAAGAGGAGGTCCTAATTTTTTTTTCTGGAAAAACAGAGAAGAGAAAGAATACCTCCCTTCTCAAAAGGGAGAGACTGATTTTATATGCGACTGGCAGTTATTTTTTTGTTGTCATCTCTCTTCTGACCAAGAAAACACAAAACAAAACTGAGTAAAGTTTCAGAACAGATGCCAAAATTATTGAAGACATGAACCCATACAGGAACAAAAACCCTGTTCAAGTTCAAGGTTATGATTTTACAACAGAAAAGGAAAATATTGAATGAAACGAGCCATCACGGACTAAGAAGATAGAGCAACAAGGTGATCATTAAGTTGTCGATGAACTTAGAACAAAATGGACACCAGTACCAGGCTTTCAAGACTTAATTTCATCAGGTACAAAAAAAATCTTTCCAGCTAAGTATAAGAGAACAGAGGGACCAGAGTGATAGCAAAGTGGGTAGGGCATTTGTCTTACAGGCGGCCAACTCCAGTTCAATCTTCAGTATCCCATATAGTCCCTTGAATACTTCGAGGAATGATTTCTGAGCTCAGAGCCAGGAGTAACCCCCGAGAGCCACTGGAAGAGTCCCCCCCCCCCCATCAAAGACCAGAGACTCAGGGAGTTATATATTTGGAGTCTACCACAGCTTTTGTCATTTCTAAACATTCCAATATGAATATATTTGAGTCAGGAGATACTTCTAGTCAGATAAGAGCTTGGCTCTGAGGAGAAGATAACCTAGTTCTTACAGAGGAGACACTTTCCCACATGAATCAGTCATCCCCAAGATGACCGCTGCTGTAGTTGTTGGCTGCATGCCCCAGAAGTTGATCCTAGACCAGACTTGTCCACAGGGACCCATCTTCAGTACAGACTACAAGCTTAGGTACTCAAGTGACCACGTTTCAGAGTCAGTCAACAGTTTAGACTTACAATCATGTCTCCACCAGATAAGGAACAACTTGGTCAAAAACTTCTGACTCCTTATTGACTGAGATAAAGTCTATTAGCTAGGTATAGCTGTCTCCAAGGCCATATCTACTCCAGATAATTTCATCAATCAGAACAAATGAGTCCAAAAAATACAAGAAGAATAAGAAGATACCATATAATAATATTACCAAATGCCTTATATCTTTCCCAGGAAAAGATGTCAGAAGATGGGTTTTATTCCCTTTAAACAGATGTCAGTCACT